>OY821517.1:49729161-49909161 GCA_963682025.1 Cordilura impudica
GCGATTCAGTAACTTCTTTTTAACGATAATCGAATCGTTAGAAAAAGAAAACAACAAAAATATCGATTTTGGTATTCAGTAAAATTATTAATCGATATTCGCTATTGTTAAAGTCAGCTGTTGTTGTTATCTTAACGAAAACCATTTTTATGTTGTTTTTCAATCGATAAAAGTTAAAAAGGTTGAAATGTAGTCATAATTAAATAAAAATCATAAAATAGTTAAAATATTTTGCTTTTTTTATAAAAACTTTTTATATAAATAATAAATAATAACATTGACAATGTCATTTTGACAACTAACCGCTCAGAAATGACGCTCAGTAATAAGCCACTTACCGCTCAAACTCGCCGCTCTTCCGCTCACCGCTCTGCCGCTCGCCGCTTTGCCGCTTATTGCGTGACCTCGGCCTAAGAAAACTGAGTTTGTTTTTAATGTGTTGATTTGTGAATTGGCTATAATTGATTAGCATAAAGGGTCTTTATTTAATGAAAAAATAAAATTTCCTAGAATTTGCACTCGAATTTCGAGGGCTGGAATCTGCTAGTTGTTATTGTTATACCCTATAACCACTATGTGGTTAAGGTATAATGACTTTGTGCTGATGTTTGTAACTGCCAAAAATATTTGACCTAGGCCCATTTTTTTTTATACCGCTTGACTCAGAATCACTTTCTAAGTCGATTTAGTGATGTCTGTCCGACCGTCTGACTGTGTGTCCATGTAAACCAAACTACAGGTCGCAAATATGAATATATTTTGATGAAATTTAGTATATAGCTTCTATCGGCCATAGGATAAACGCTATTGAAATTGATGAAAATCGGTTCATGTTCAAACCTAGTCCCCATACAAATAACCCCTATGAGATCGACATAAATTGCCATAAAATCCAAATTAACATATAGATCTCGGGCATATATGATTTCTCTGTGTTTATTACACCCATTAATTAACTGTACAAAAATAAACCCTGTAGGATAATTTTTAGTTATAGTCCCCCATATAAGACTGGTTCCCGATCTTCATTTAGATCTATGACAAAACTAAAATATTTCATATATTTTTCTCAAATTTGGTTTGTGCATGTTTTTGCTTAAAATAAGTGACTATTAAATATGATCAGGATCGGTCCATTTACCGACGTAGTCCCCATATAAATATAGCATCCGGAATGAACTTTTTCATATCTGCACGCAGAAAAATTTATAACAATAGCACTAAAAATTAGTTTATGCCTATTTTTTATACCCATTGACTTGGACCTAAGATACTTTCTCTAAACGCAGGGTATAGGGTATCGTATAATTGTCCTACTTGTTTTTTGTGGAGTTTCTGAAAGCATTCCATTCCATCTATAATATTAATAGGCTAGGCGATTTCTTGTGACCGTTGTTTTGTTCTACCATTTTATCCCGATTTTGGCCCAACCTATATTATTTGAAAGGTATTTCTTTTTAGCAGTTTTGCAGATTTACAGATTTTTAAATTCTTCCTTTATTTTGAGTAAATTGTATTTAAAGTTGCTACTAACACATACATAAAATTATACATATGCTATGTGTGTGTTTATTAAATTTGTTAATGTGTTTGTTAATGAGTTTATTATCTTCATTCACAATAATAATAAACCATAAAAGTATGGTGTGTGAATTGGCTAAGTTGAAAAATAAAGCCCCCTAGAAATCACACTCAAATTTCGAGCGCTGGAATCTGCTAGTTCTAAATAAATGACCTCCAATGGCTCAATCGTCTTCAACTGTTATTTCAAGAGTTATGGAACAATAAAGCTATTTTTACTCACCATCCTAACCAGATTAGTTGCTGTTCTTGTTGTGTTTTGTTAATCATCTTTTTTTTATTGGGATTGTTAAAGGGAATTTTGTGTTAATAATAATTTAAGTTTTTGGACACTGAATGGACTTTCTTAAAAAACTTGCATGACTAGAAAGAAAAAAGTTTTTTGTACTTTTCAGCATCAAAAAATTTCCTTCAAATTAAAAAAAAAAAATAAAATAAATATGTTGTATATATAAACACTTTGTTTTTGTAAAGTAAATGTGGCGTCGCCGTTCTTTATTTTTTGTTTCCTACAAATTCCAAGAACATATTTTGTACATCCAAAAATATTTATACTCTAAAGATGCGACGGGAACGAGAACGGAATGTACTTGCCCGTTTATCGAATCAACAAATGTTTATGCACGAGTATCTATGTGTGGTACATGTGAGTGCTTATGTGTTAGAATGCGTATACGTGGAATGGTTAAACTAAATAAATGTACAGCAAAATAATAAAAGTTAAAAAGAAAAAAGAACATCCAAAGATAGACTAAACTAAATAAAAACAAGTAACACAATTATAGTAGGCCTAGACCGACTGCACGATACCATATGCCGTGCGTTGCGTGTGAGAGTCTTTATATGGGGACTGTGACTAAAAATGGACCTACAGGGTTAATTTTTGGCTTGTTGTGATTACACCAAATTTTATTGAAATATATACGATAATCTGGATCTTACCACCATTTAAGTCGGTCTGATCGAGGTTTTTTGTATGGAGGCTAGGTCTGAACATGCACCGATTTTCATCAATTGTAGTAGCGTTCGACCTAAGACCGATAAAAGATTATATACCTAATTTCATCAAAATATATGGATATTTGAACACGCAGCTACAGACGAACAGACAGACGGACGGATGCTAAATCGACTTTGAAAGTGATTCTAAGTCGATCGGTTTATCGATAGTTACAAACATCAGCACAAACTAATTATATACTGACCTTTTAGTGGTGTAGGGTATAAATATTGCACAGCTACTAAACACAGATACTAAAAAATTAAATGATATAGAGAAAGGAGGAGAGATACAAACAAATATATATTTATTTACTAATATGTTTATACATATTTTCTTATTATAAGAAAAACCTCTGTAAGGTCTTCAACTCATCATATCATACACAATTAGTTTTTATGCGTGCTATTTTTTAATCTTCTTTTAAATTAAGAAAGAAAATTTAATTGCAAATTACGCTAAGTGAAATTATGAGAGGGTAGCCTGAATAAATAAAAGTTTACTTTATTCTGTACTTTATATTGTGCTCAATTTTTTCAACGTATGACCATTGACCCATAAGCTTCAATGTCTGGCTAAAACTTATTTCAATGACAGATTCAGAGGGTTGGGATTTGCTTATTGTGTGTTATTGTTGTTGTCAAAAGTTGCATACAATGACCTCCTGTAAGATGTTGTTAACATTGTGAATGTAGTGAAACATAAATAAATTCAAACATTGGATTTATTTATAACAAAATCATTCACGCCATCACTGTGCACTTCATTTCATTATGATGAATTTGAGTTGTAATTTGTTTATTTTTTTGTTATTGTCTAGTGTCAACAACAGACATACATATCATCATACTTATATGTTTATAAGTGTATTTGTAATAACAATAATTTCCATTATAATTCAGAAAAAGAACTTCTCATGAAAAAATCATGAAAATGAAATTTGCATACCCCTTATTAAAATCTCACACATGGCTTGTTAAGTTTGTGCTGGTCCCATTGTGGGCAGGGTGTGGGAAGGGTGTAAATAAGTTTATCATTCCGTTTGTAATAATTAGAAAGAACAAATCTGGACCCTATAAAATATATACATATATTCTCGGTCCTTATAACAAGCGGAGTTGATATAGCGATGTCCATCTGTCCCATGCCCGTCTCTCCGTCTGTTAAAATCACGATCACGCCCTCTAGACGTTGGTTGGGTTACTAATTTTTACTGAAAATGATTCATTGACATCCTGAGCAGGTTGCTATTTTAAATCATCAAAATCGATTCAATAACTCCTGAGATTTCAATGAAAAATATGATTTTTCTATATTGTTCTTGTTATTGTTGTTATTCTCTATTTTATTTATTGTGTGTCGTAGCTGTAATTGTTCTTGTTGTTGGGGTCGTTATGTTTGTAGCATTTGCTTCATTAGTGTGTATGTTTGGTTATACTTCACGTGTCGCCGCCAAAAAAAAAAAAAATTATAGAGGAATACCTTTGATTTTAAAATATTGGGCTGAAAAACTTAAATCATAAAACTTCCCAGGATCGAGTTTATAAATTACTAATAATATTTTTTGATTTAGTCTGACAAGGCCTCATTGTATTATTGAAAAAAGATTACTTAGAGGGCAGGAAAATTTACATTTTCTCCAATAAACGCAGTCCGACAACTTTGCAACATCGCAAAGGAGGATTGAGGATTTTTTCCCGGGAATGCAATTGGAGGATCAATAATTGTGAAGAACAAAAAATAAAAATATTGTTCTTCTTAAACAAACTGGATTTGAATTACAAACAAAAATCATATAGAGGCATTTTTATGAAATTTCTGCTCAGTGCAGGTTTTTGATGTTTAAGGGATAAATTAATAATATTCAAATTAATATTCTTTATGCTTATAATACTAATAGATACTGAATGTGGGACATAAAAAATTTCAGAAATTCAAAATTTTAGTGCTGTTCAGAGAACAAATATGTATATATTGGGTTTATAACTGGAAAATGAGGGATTTTATTTTTGAAATGAATACTTTTTTCAAAGTATTATCAGTGCCTCATATTTCAGGTAACTTTTCAATTTTGTAAACTACTAATTAGACTGAAGAGTGTCCCTATAAGGGCTTTGTGCATCGATCGAAATAAGTGGCAGACAGAAAGAGCAAGGTGAGAAATACCTTCCCATTCAGATATTAAGCAAATAGTTTTTAATGGCCTAGCATTATTATGATGAAAAATTATTCATTTTTCTGAAAATGAGGTGGATGTGGCAAAAATTTAAACCTCAACTCGTGAATTTTTGCCACCGAAACTGCAAAAATGTGTGTCCGAGCAATATCTTGATGGTGGATCTCTTTTCTCCTGGCTGAACGATTGTTGTATCCTGAGTTATTCGCTACATTGACCCAATAATGAAAAATAATAAAACAAAAAATCGCTTAGATTAAAAAAATAAATAATAAAATTTTATTTTTAAAAGTTTTTATTTTTACAGAATCAAACTCTTTAAAAATATGACTGATATACTTCGCATATTCTAAAAAAAGTTTTCTTCAAATCAAAATAAAAACCAAAAATCGCTTAAATGAAAAAAAATTTAAAATTTTATTATTAAAAGATTGTTTTATAAAATTACACGTTTTAAAAATATGACTTGATATACTTCGGGAAATTCTAAAAAGATTTTTTTTTTAAATCAAACATTATAAAAGTAAAAACGAAAATCGCTTAAATGAAAAAAATTTTAAAATTAAATTTTTAAAAGATTATTTTGCAAAATTACACTTTTCAAAAATATGACTTGATATAGTTCGCAAATTCTAAATAGAGTTTTCTTTAAATCAAACATAAAAAAACCAAAATCGCTTAAATGAAAAAAAAAAAATAAAATTTTATTTTTAAAAGTTTTTTTTTTTTTTTTACAAAATCAAACTTTTAAAATATATTACTTGATATATTTCGAAAATTCTAAACAGCCATTCTTTACTCAAACATTATAAAAGTAAAAACCAAAAATCGCTTAAATGAAAAAAATAATAACATTTTATTTTTGTAAGATTATTTTACAAAATCAAACTCTTTACAAATATGACTGATATACTTTGGAAATTCTTAAAAGGAGTTTTATTTAAATCAGACATAAAAATAAAAACCAAAAATCGCCTACATGAAAAAAAAAATTGATAAGATTTTATTCTTAAAAGATTTTTGTCATAAAATCAAACTCTTCAAAAATACGACTTGATGTACTTCGAAAATTCTAAAAAGAGTTTTCTTTAATTCAAACATTATAAAAGTAAAAACCAAAAATCGCTTAAATGAAAAAATAATAATAAAATTTTATTTTTATAAGGTTATTTTACAAAATCAAACTCTTTAAAAATATGACTGATATTCTTCGTAAAATTCTAAAAAGAGTTTTCTTTAAATCAAGCCTTATGAAAATAAAAATCAAAAATCGCTTAAATGAAAAAAAAAAAATATTTCAAAAAGTTTTTTGTTTACAAAATCAATTTTTTAAAAATATGACGATATTTCGAAAAGTCCAAAAAATAGTTTTATTTAAATAAAACATAAAAAGAAAAATCAGAAAAAAAATATGACTTCATATACTTCGGAAATTCTAAAAAGAGTTTTCTTTAAATCAAACATGATAAAAATTAAAAACAAAAATCGCTTAAATAAAAAAAAATTAATTTTATTCTTAAAAAATTGTTTTTTTAAAAATCAAACTCTTCAAAAATATTTTACTTGATATACCTTAAAAAATCTAAACAATCTTCTCTTTAAATCAAAAATAAAAAGAAAAACCAAAAATCGCTTAAATAAAGAAATAAAATTTTATTTCTATAAAATCAAACTCTGCAAAAATGTGACTTAATATAGTTCGGAATGCGAAAAGAGTTTTCTTGAAATTAAAATTATAAAAAACCACAATCGCTTAATTAAAAAAAAAATAATAATAATAAAATTTTGTTTTTTTTTTAAATAATGTACTTCTGATATGATAAATCAAAAATGCAATGAAAAACGAAAAATCGCTTAAATAAAAAAAAAAAAAAAAAAAAATTGTTTAAATCAAATATTATAAAAACAAATTGTAAAATTTTATTTTTGGAAGATTATTTTACAAGATTTAACTCTTCAAAAATATCCAAAAATCGCTTAAATGAGATAAAAACTCTAATAAAATTTTATTTTCAAAATTAAACTCCTTACAAATATGACTGATATACTTCGGAAATTCTAAAAAGAGTTTTTTTAAAATCAAAACTTATAAAATTAAAAACCAAAAATCGCTTAAATGGAATAAATAAATAATTTTTTTTAAACTAAACTTTTAAGAATTATGACTTGATATACTTCGGGAAATTCTAAAGAGTTTTCTTTAAATCAAACATTATAAAAACAAAAATCAAAAATCACTTAAATGAAAAAAAATTTATTTCAAAAAGTTTTTTTTACAAAATCAAACTTTTAAAAATATTAATTGATATATTTCGGAAAGTCTAAAAAGAGTTTTATTTAAATCAAACATAAAAAGAAAAACCAGAAATCGCTTAAATAATAAAAAAAATTATTTCTAAATGATTATTTTATAAAATCAAACTCTTCAAAAATTTGACTTTGGAAATTCTAGAAAGAGGTTTCTCTAAATCAAACATGATAAAAATAAAAACCAAAAATCGCTTTAATGAAAAAAATTAATTAAAAAAAAAAACCAGACATCGCTTAAATAATAAAAAAAAAATAATTTCTAAATGATTATTTTATAAAATCAAACTCTTCAAAAATTTGACTTTGGAAATTCTAGAAAGAGTTTTCTCTAAATCAAACATGATAAAAATAAAAACCAAAAATCGCTTTAATGAAAAAAAAAATTAATTTTTTCTTAAAAGATTTTTTTTACAAAATCAAGCTCTTCAATAGTATATGACTTGATATACTTTAAAAATTCTAAAAAAGTTTTCTTCAAATCAAAAATCAAGTGAAAAACCAAAAATCGCTTAAAAAAAGAAATTAGTTTATTTTTATAAAATCAAACTCTGCAAAAATGTGACTTGATTTTACTCTTCAAAAATATCCAAAAATCGTTTAAATGAGTTAAAAATTCTAATAAAATTTTATTTCCAAAAGATTATCTTACAAAATCAAATTCTTTACAAATATGACTGATATACTTAGGAAATTCTAAAAAGAGTTTTGTTTAAATCAAAACTTATAAAATTAAAAATCAAAAATCGCTTAAATGGAATAAATAAATAAATTTTTTTTAAATTAAACTTTTAAGAATTATGACTTGATATACTTCGGGAAATTCTAAAAAGAGTTTCCTTTAAATCAAACATTATAAAAACAAAAATCAAAAATCGCTTAAATGAAAAAAAAAAAAAAATTATTTCAAAAAGTTTTTTTTACAAAATCAAACTTTGAAAAATATTACTTGATATATTTCGGAAAGTCTAAAAAGAGTTTTATTTATATCAAACATAAAAAGAAAAACCGGAAATCACTTAAATAATAAAAAAAAAATTTATTTTTAAATGATTTTATAAAATCAAACTCTTAAAACTTGTTATACACGGAAATTCTAAAAAGAGTTTTCTTTAAATCAAACATGATAAAAATAAAAATCAAAAATCGCTTAAATAAAAAAAAAAAATTATTTTATTCTTAAAAAAAGTTTTTTTTTCAAAATCAAACTCTCCAAAAATATATGACTTGACATACTTAAAATTTGAAAAAAAAAGTTTTCTTAAAATTAAAAATAAAAATCAAAAATCGCTTAAAAAATAAATAAGTTTATTGTTATAAAATCAAACTCTTCAAAAATGTGACTTGATATGCTTCGGAAATTCTAGAAAGAGTTTTCATGAAAATTAGAATTATAAAAAAAAAAATCGCTTAATTAAAAAAAAAAAAATAATAAAATTTTGTTTTTAAAATTTTTTTTCAAAATCATATACTTCTGATATGATAAATCAAAAATAAAAAGAAAAAGCAAAAATCGCTTAAATAAAATTTTATTTTTGAAAGATTATTTTACAAGATTAAACGCTTCAAAAATATACAAAAATCGCTTAAATGAGATAAAAATTCAAATAAAATTTAATTTTTAAAAGATTATTTTACAAAATTTTCTGAAATTTTCTTTCTCATTTTTTGTGAATTGCATTTTAATGAAAAAGTATATATATAAAATATGACATTCTTTATTTTAAGTTTTTATGTTTATTTATTTTTGTAAATAAAAAAATTACTGAAATATTTTTAAATTTCTCTTAAAAAAATATGGGCAGATCCCAGCCCTCAAAATTCGAGCGCAAATTCTAGGAAATTTTATTTTTTCCATTAAATAAAGACCCTAAAGGTATGCTAATCAATAATTGTCAATTCACAAATTAACACAAAACAAATTTAATAAACACACACATATAATTGTATAATTTTATCTATGTGTTAGTAGCAACTTTAAATGCAATTTACTTAAAATAAAGGAAAAGATTTAAAAATCTGTAAATCTGCAAAACGTTTAAAAAGAAATACCTTTCAAATAATATACGTTTGGTCAAAATCGGGATAAAACGGTAGAACAAAACATCAGTCACAAGAAATCGCCTAGCCTATTAATATTATAGATTTGTTTTAATTGTTTTTAATTTCTTAAACAGAGATCTTTTTTTGGAATATTTAATTCAAGTTGTTTTTTTTTGATCGATCCATAAAAATATTTTAATATTTTCAATCGACCAAAATAAAATCCAAATAATTGACAAACCTTGTTGTTATGCATTATAAGACTAAACAACTGGTAATACCGTTTGGAAATGCAAAACAATGTTTTCTTCGTAAAAAATATGATCTGGGCAAAAAACTGGACATCGGTAGTGAAATAAAGATAGGCCAGGCCGGTTGGATTTAAAGCATTTCTTAACAACATAATTTTTAGTCTCTTGCGATGAAAACTTAAGATTTTTTTTTTTAATAATTATTAATATCTGCCTCAAAATGGTTTATTCAGCAATGCCAACAAGTGCTAAATGTAAACATGACTCTGCCATAAATATCAAAGTTAGGTTCTATAGAGATTGTGAAGTGGTTTCATATTCTTTCTCACAACCGATTCCATACGAGTACGTTTCTTTGTTTTGTAATTATTATTTATTTTATGCGTTGTTGCCTAAAAAATCTTGTCTCCTAAAGTTGTTGTTAATTATTTTAAATTCAAATTTGTAAATACTCGTATAACTGGGGGAGTGTTGGTTTTCCATTTTTTTCTTTTTAATTTTTTTATATCATTCGTGTAAATTTTCTTTGTTGTGGTCACACACAAGCATTGTAATATTTTGTGACCTCACATTTGCTTTGTGTTTTTTTATTCCATTCCATAAATCAGTTGATGTAACCAGAAAAACAGAACAAAAACGCTGATGATTATAATTTAATGTTTGTTTGTTACCCAGGCCATGTGTTCTGATGTGCGCTGCTGTTGATGACGAGGAATATGACTGCAACTGAGTTGAGTGTATACTATATCACATGCTTCATATTTTGGTGTATTTGTTTTATTGTTGTTTAATTTTGTTTATTTAATGTCTGTTTGTTTGTTAACATTGTCATTAGATTAAAATAGAATTGAAACTCAAACCAAAAAAATAAAATACTAACGATAATAATAAACATCAACTCCAAATGCAACGCAATTTAATGCGACTTACAATAAATTCTTATTTTCTCCAATAATCAACAATATTTTTTTTTCTTTACAATATATATAGAGTAAAACGTCAAGGATCTTGGGAATAGGGTCATCAAACAGTGCAAGAGTGGAAATTTATACTTTCCTCTACTAAGTTGATGTGTTTGTCTGTTTAATGTATCTTGTGTGTGTTTAATGACTTATTCCGTTTGCCTTCTTTTGTATAACAAACTTCCGGTAACTTTGTTTCATTGTATCCTTGTAACACTTACTGGATTTTATTTTATAATTTTTTTTTTTTTTGAAAAGAAAAAAGAATGTAGACTTTGTATGCTTAACCCGTTCTTAACCCATATGTAGGTTAAGCTTATGCTATTATTTTATTTCCCATAAATGTGTTAAAAACGATTTGTGATTATTTAAATTTTTTTTCATTTATAACTGCTACGAATTTGGGAGTTGACGTCGTTCATTAGAGGCAGCAATATAACGCAAATTTAACAACTAATTAAATTATAAACAATTTAATACCTTTCTGCATGTTTTTGGGTGGTTTCATTGTAGCTGTAATGAAATCTAAATTTCTTAAATATCCACTAGAATTTTCTTACGGATTTAAAAAAAAAATGTATATTGATTGTATTAATACATTCATTCATACTTTTGGTATGCACACCTCAAGGTAATGATATAAATCAGTTTCTAACCACATCATACTCGCACATGCAATGCATATTTTTTTTTTAGATATGTACACTTGCCAGAAAATGTATGCGTACACCTAAAATTAAAACTGCTATGCTAAAAAAAAAAAGAGAAATAAGAATTGAGTCTCGGAAGTTGTATAATAAACTGGAATCAATGAAACAATATGTTATCGTTTTTATATTTAAGAACATTCATTTTTGTTAATTTGATATTAATACGTTCAATATTTTTAATTAACTGATAATTTAGTATATCTTAGGAATTTGTTCATTTCAGTAGCTTTTTTTTTTTACTGATAACTTAATTTATCTAACAATACAGTTTTATTTATTTAACTTTATCATTTTATGTTTGTTTTTAATAGAATTAGTTTTGAATTGATTGTTTTTAACTAAATTTAATTTTATATTTTAACAAAGTGGATTACAAATTGGAAATGTTTACGATACGCTTTTGAACTTTCGAAAAAACTGCAAAAATATAATTAAACGCGATTATAAAAAAACAAAAAAAAAAAAAAAAAATAAGTCCTCGCTGAAGTCAATTATAGATTAAAATTTTATTTAATTTTTTTTATATTAACCAACACTCAGGGGATGCCCCCTACAAATGTAGTGCATTGTGTTGATTTCAGGAAAATATGTTGTGGGAAGGAGGAAAGAGGGAGTAGTGTTTGTGGATATTTGACTTAAATTTTATTAGATTTTAACTGTCAGGAAAGACCTCTGCGGGGAGTTTATTCCACATACGGCTAGTTCGACTGATAAACGAATTCTCTCTGTAATGCGTTGTGCGGTCAACTGGACAATGGACTACAAACGGATGTGATCTACTCGAGAAGCGGGTAGAGCGAACCGAAACTCAGGCACTTGGAATAAGTTCGCTAATCTCAGAAGAATATTTCCCATGGTAATATCTATAGAACAGTGCTACACAACCCACTTTCCGACGGTGTTCCAATGAATCAATAGAATTGGATACCCTACTGTCATTGATGAGCACCAACGCCCTCCTTTGTACACGGTCCAGTAGCTCCAAAATAGACTTTGAAGCTCCTGCCCATATATGGGAGTTGTATTCCATTTTCGGTCGGATGTAAGTGGTATAGATTTTAAGAAGATCAGAAGGAGTGAAGTAATTTTTACGCCGTTTTAGAAAACGAAGACACTAGAATGCTTCTTTCGACACTTGTAAAACAAGCTCGTTCCAACGAACATCACATTAAATTCTCATGCCTAGAACATCAAGAGTATCTGATTCCTCAATACCTATACCACCCATATATACAGATGACATTGTTGATTCCATGGCCCTATGGGTCAACATTCAGCATTGAGTCTTCAGCGCATTAAAATCAACCCTATTCGCTTTACCCCACTCGAAGATTGTTAACAGGTCTTGATTGAGTGTGTCATTCATTGTCTGCCTTTTGCCCCCCCAACCTCCAAGAGGCTTGGCCTACAATTAAAGAAAAATGAATGACAAATGCTGCTGTCATCTGCGAAAGAGTAAATAGAATTAAAAAATTGACCAAGAAGGTCATTCAGAAAGATAAGGAAAAGAGAAGGAGAAAGAACGGAACCTTGGGGTACCCCTGAATTAAGCTGAAACTCATTAGATGAGACCCCATCAATAACAACACGTATTGTTCGGTCTCTGAGAAATCTCGATATAAATCGAGAGAAGTCATTACCGACCCCAAATGCAATAAGCTTTGATATCAATGCACCGTGCCACACACGATCGAATGCCTTGGAAATATCCAGAGCAACCCCTTTACTTTCGCCAAAATGGCGAATGGATCGACTCCAGCGCTCCGAAAGTAGAGCTAACAGCTCTCCCGTGGAACGATTTCTACGGAAGCCATACTGTCGATCATTTAGAAGTGAATTGGCCTCTAAGTAGTTCACAAGATGGAAATTGATCATGCTCTCTATCACCTTTGAGAGCGCAGAGCAGATTGCAATTGGACGGTAATTTTCAGGGTTATTAGCCGCACCCATTTTAGGGATTGGTTGGACATTAGCAACTTTCCAGCAAGAGGGAAAGACTCCCGCACGGTACGAAAGGCTGAAAAGGTTGGCCAATGGACTGGCTAGCGTCGAAGAGCACTGTTTCAGCACCAGTGCTGGTATACCATACGGTTTCGAAGACTAAATAATGTTGAGATCCGAAAGAACCTTTTTAACTGCACGTGCTCGAAAGAATATTTTAGGCATAGTACAAGACACACTTTCAAGTTCGGGCAGCAGAGGTTGATCGCTATCCGGCAAAAACGAGTTTTTTGCAAAAAGTTCAGCTAAAAGGTTAGCCTTATCAACCGGTTCAGTGTATATTTGGTCATTCATTAAAAGAGTTGGGATAGCAGAAATAGCATTGTTCTTTAACCTTTTAACAAATGACCAAAAGCTCTTACTACGCCGATGAGCAGAGAGAACTTTAGCACGAAGACGCTGATCGTAAAGAAACTTTTGGCGCCATTCAGTTCGCGCATGTTTGCGTCGCAGTTCAGTGGCGGAATTTTTATTTTCACGCCAATATCTGAATGCTTCCTCTCTGGATCTGACCATAATTTCTGATTTGGTTTAGCCGAAATGTGCTTTGATGGAATGAATGATCGCATACCAAACACTATTATTTTTTCCACCATTTTCGCAGCAGCATCAACATTTTTATCCAGGAAACAAAGTTTCCAGTTGAAGTGCTTTAAAAAATCGTTGAGCTCAGCCCAACGAGCCTTTTCGTAAATAAAAACTAAGCGCTTCATAGCTGGTGCGGAAACACTTTGAAGTACAGAGTACGAAAAGGATGCGGAAATGGTGCAGTGATCCGATTTGGAAAATACAAAATTTTTTATAATTTGTGAAATTCCACGAAAGCTGCGACATGTTAATTCATGATTTATATGTTTTTAGATGCTTTTTTAGAAAATCTTTCATTTGATACCCCTTTGGTGTACCATATCTTGGAACGAAAAAGAAATATCTTGAAAAAAAGTAAACTCAGCTCATTAGCGGTTATCGCAAAACATGAAATATATCGGGAATACGCCTAGAAAATACCAGAGTATATTTTCAGGGGGCCACCATTTTTTTCTGAAACGACCCACCTTAATGTACATATTTAGATTTGTATATACGAGTATGTAAAATTAGTGCATTTCCTTTAAAATTGAACCAGCTGATCTTTATTTATACCCTATAACACTATGTGGCCAGGGTATAATGAATTTGTGCTGATGTTTGTAACTACCAAAAATATTTGATCTAGACCCATCTTTTGTTGTATCAGAATCACTTTCTGAATCCATTTAGCGTTGTCCGTCCGTCCGTCCGTCCGTCCGTCCGTCCGTCTATGTGTCAAACTGCAGGTCGCAAAGATGAATATGTTGTAATAAGCTTCTAGCGGCCGTGGAATTAACGCTCTTGAAGTTGGTGAAAATCGGTTTATGTTCAGACCTAGCCCCCATATAAATGACCCCTATGAGATGGAGATAAATTGCCATAAGATCCAAATTATCATACAGATCTCGGTCAAATTGGGTTTGTTTATGTTTATTACATCCATTTATCAGCAGTCAAAAATAAAACCTATAGGTCAATTCTTAGTCATAGCCCCATATAAAGCTGCTTCCCGATTTTCACTTAAATCTATCAAAATACAAAAATATTGCACAGATTTTACTCAAATTTGGTGTGTACAGGATTTTAGAAAAAATAAATGACCTAGTCCCCATATATATATAGCATCCGATATGAACTTTTTCATATCCTAAGACAACAAAATTATTAACAATGCCACTCAAATTTAGTTTATGCTTATTTTCTATATCTAATTAGTTGGACCCAAGAGAAAGTACATTTTTTAAAAATTAGCATTTTCTTAAAAACTACCTGTTCTTAGAAGTCCCTTTTGTTAAAAAAGTAACTCTAATTTAAAAAATTCCTTATAACAAAAAACTACCTTTTATTAAAAAAGTACCTTCTATTAGAAAAGCAACTTTTACTGAAAAAGCCAAATTTTATTAGCAAAATTGCCTTTTACTGAAAAAGTAGCTTTTATAAAAAAGTACATTTTAGTAAAAATTATCTGTAATTGAAAAGAGTACCTTAGAAAGTACATATTCTTAAAAAAGTACCTTTGTTAAAATGTTTCTGTTCATATATCAGTAAATATTCTTTAAAAAGTACTTTTTCTTAAAACAGTACCTTTTTTTAAAAAAGTACCATTTATAAAAATTTAATTTTTTTAAAGTATCTTTTAATTAAATACGACTTATTCCTTAAATGCGACTTTTTCTTAAAAAAAAGTACTCTTTTAAGAAAAGGTAGTTTTTTAAGATATAGGCGTAGTTTTCATAATTTTTTTAATAAAATGTACTTTTCAATAAAAGTTAACTTTTGAATAATAGGCGCTTTTTAAATAAAAATGTACGCTTTTAATAAAATTTACAGTTTTCAGTAAAAAGTACTTTTTTAATAAAAGGAATTAATGCAAGGCACTTTTTTTAAGAAAAAGTAGTTCTAAAAAAAGTGCCTTGCATTAAAAAGTTCCTTTTATTAAAAAAGTACTTTTTACTGAAAACTGTAAATTTTGTTAAAATCGTACATTTTTATTTAAAAGCGCCTTTTTTCAAAAATTAACTTTTATTGAAAAGTACATTTTATTAAAAAATGATGAAAACTGCGCCCATATCTTAAAAAACTACCTTTTCTTAAAAGAGTACTTTTATTTAAAAAATTCCTTTTATTAAAAAAGTACCTTTTACAAAAAAGTACATTTTATTACAAAAGTTCATATCAACACAAAAAAGAAGCTTTTAATAAAAGTTCCTTTAATCAAAAAGGACCGTTATTAAAAAAATAACTTCAGCCTGTTCATAAAAAGTACATGTTCTTAAAAAAGTACCTTTTTTGGAAAGTACCTTTTCTTAAACTACGTTTTTTTTTTCTTAAAATTGGACTTTTTCTTAAAAAAATACTTTTTCGTAAAAATTTACCTTGTATTAAAAAAGTTCCTTTCCTCAAAAAATTACATTTTACTGAAAAAAGTAAATTTTACTGAAAAAAGTACATTTTATTAAAAAGGTACATTTTACTGGAAAACTAACTTCTATTCAAAAAGTACTTCTTATAGAAAAGTACATTTTAGAAAGAAATTTATATTAATAAAAATAATTACCTTTTATTAAAAAGTATATTTAATTAAAAAAAAGTACCTTTTATTAAAAAAGTAAATTTGAAAAAAAAAATAAATTGTCGCAATAAAGTACGTTTTCTTAAAAAAATTACCTTTTCTTAAAAAAGTACCTTTTCTCAAAGAATTATGTTTTTTTAAATTTCTTTTCTTAACGAAGGACATCTTTTTCTTAAAATTAAAACTTTTTTCTTTAAAAGTACCTTTTCTTAAAAAATTATAATATCTTAAAAAGTTCATGTTCTTAACAAAGTATCTTCTTTTAAAAAAATACAGAGTAACTTTCTTAAAAAAGTACCTTTTCTCAAAAAAGTGCACTTAAAAGTACCTTTTACTTTTAATTCAATAAAGTACCCTATTTTTATTAAAAAGTAACTTTTCCTAAAAAGGTAACATTTCTTAGAAAGTACCTTTTATTTAAAAAAATTATGATTTCTTAAAAAAGTTCATGTTCGTAAAAAGGTACCTTTTATTAAAGTAAATTTGATAAGAACAAAAATCATATGTTGATAATATTTTTTAATAGAAATAATTAAAAATTATCGCAAACTTAAAACTTAACTTAAGTTAAAGTAACAGATGTACATAAGAATATACAAAATTTATTTTGAATTTCCTGATGCTATATTATATAAATTACTTAATCTACATTGCATGTTTTCTAAAATTTTTTCATAATTTGGTGAATAATTACTCAGACCATTTCTCAAGCAGGATTCTAAATGTTCGTCTATTAAGCTCGTTCGGTATTTTGACTTTATTATTTTCATTTGAGAAAATTTTGATTCGCACAGATATGTTGAACCGAAACAGGCCTATAAATTTTCGGCACATTTTTCAGACTCTAAAATAGTTGAAAGGGTTTCTTCAATTGTTTTTGCTTTAATACTATTATCAAATTGAAAACTCATAAATCTGTGGTTTTCTAGAGTAACCACGTATGTCATAAAATCAAAATGTTCAGGGGAGCCAAAAAACGTTATATTTGAAATTATGTGCTCGATATAAAGTTTTTAGAACTTTTTATTTAACAGTCCTGCAGATATGGGCAATAAATAATTTATGTAAAATTTTTAGTCAAAAATCTTCAGAGGAATAGATCCTAGAGAAGGACGAAAAAAACAATATGTAAATTACACTTAAAGTGTGTGCAGATAAAACAACTTATGTCGGCAAATGTAGACATAAGTTGTTGTTGCTTGAAAAATGGATTTTGTTGATAGTCAACAAAAAGTTAACGGGACTTAGGATGAGAATATAACAACGTATCAAGAATAATATTGAAAAAAAAAATAACAGAAATAAACACACAAGTTTTTACAAGTGGTTATAAACTGAAAAATAATCCAGTTATTTTGCATTTTTTTTTCCATTAATAACAACGTATGTCGATATGTGTCGTTTTCTGAGAAAATAATTTATCAGCGATCAAACATTGGTTGACATACGTCGTTAGTGCTGCAAATTAATTTATTAAACATTTAAGTTACGTCATTATTTAATGTTTTTTTTTTTTGATTTATAAATTCATCTTTATATACATCTTATACTTAGCATATAAATTTACAATTTTCGAGATTTTATCTATAGATACTACAACGAATAATTCTAATAACAAAAGATCTTGATATTAATTGTTTAATTAGAATATTATTCAAAGGAAAATAGGAAACACCTTTATATTGAAGGAAACATTATTTAATGAAAAAACTCAGAAATGGTCAATAATTAAAAAAAAAAAAAATTTAACACATGTAAAGAGCGTTAAAAATTAATATATTTGGCATCGTTAACTCAAAATTGACAAAAATGGACATACGTGGTTATTCGAGAAAACCACAGAAATATCATTATAAATTTTTTCTAAATCATCGAAACGGTTATTACATTCTTCGATAAGGTTCTTAATTGCTTTGTCGTATTTTTTTTCATTATAATTATTAGAAGCAGTATTTTTTAATTGCGATAATTTGGACAATTACATAAATTTTTATTTTCTAGCTTTGATACAAGTAGACTAAAGTTTTCTCTGAAAGCGTTTACAGTACTAATCATATGGAAAATTGTTTTATTGGGACCTTGTTCTAAATTTAAATCATTTAATTTAGCTGTTACATCGGTTAAAAATGCTAAATCTAATAAACACACCAAATATCGTCATTTGTCGTCTTTCGCTAAGAAATTGCTTAATTTCATTGATTAGATCTCTAAATCGTTGGAGAAATTTCCCTCGACTTAGCCACCTAACATCTGTAAGCATGAGAGGTTCGGATAGTCCACCATCATTTGATTCTTTCTGCTGTAGCTTTAAAAGGCGCCTTTGGAGACTTTTTGCTCAAATTGAGTTAGAAATTTTGAAAGCTATATTCATAATTTCCTGCATGTTTAAAACTTTCGCGCTTACCACTTGCTGGTGTATTATACAATGATATTGTAAGAAATCGGGAAAATCTTCAGCGTTTCTACATAAAGCGATCAAACCATTTCGACAACGTGTCATAGCTGTTGCTCCGTCCGTTGTAATAGAAACAAGTTTATAGAGTGGAAATTTAGCAATAGACTTTGAAACTGGTAAATAAATCTTCACCTCGAGTGTTTTCTTTTAATTAATCGTTAAGCACCATTCTAATGAAAACAATCATTTGAGATATGCCAACTGTATCAGTAGACTCATCCAACTGAAGTGAAAATGCTCGACAATTCGTAATATTCTGCAGTAATTGTTCTTTTAAATTTAAAGCTATTTGGTCCACTCGTTTTGCAACTGTACTGCGTGACAACTACAGTAATGACTTCAGACTTATTTTTATAGTCACAAAATAAAGAATTAGCTGCCTCCAAAAATGCAATCACTAAATGGTTTCTTATTTTTAGCAAGAACTTGGCATACTCGCAAAGAAGCAATTGTAGTCGACTTTGATTTAAGTTCAATAAGTTCAGCTTTTCGTAAATCACTATTCAGCGGATAATTTATTTCCTATTTATATATGCACTATTATTGCACTATTATTGCAAATTAAACAACAACATTTATTCTTTATCATAATACAAGTAAGAAAATTATAGTCGGTCCTGACCGACTATACGATACCCTATACCATGCGTTTAGAGACCCTATCTCTCAGGCCCAACTAATTGGATATAGAAAATAAGCACAAACCAAATTTGAGTGGGATTTTTATTAATTTTTTTGGCTGCAGATATGAAAAAGTTCATATCGGATGTTATATCTGTATGGGGACTAGGCCCAAAAATCGAGCGATCCAGACCATGTTTGGTAAGGTCTCTTGTATTATTCAAAAATATATACAAACAAAATTTGAGAAGAATCAGTGCAATATTTTTGTTTTTTGATAGATTTAAGTGAAGATCGGGAAGCAGCTCTATATGGGGCCTATGACTTAGAGTTGCCCCATAGGGATCATTTTTGGACTACTGATTAATGGATGTAATAAACACATACAAACCCAATTTGACTAAGATTTATATGACAATTTGGGTCTTATGGCAATTTAAGTCGATTTCATAGGGGTCATTTGTATGGGGGCTAGGTCTGGACATGGACCGATTCTCACCAATTTCAATAGCGTTCATCCCATGGCCGATTTTTATCAACATATATTAATATTTGCGACCTGCAGTTTGATTACAAGCTTTACATGGACACACAGACGGACGGACGGACGGACGGACGGACATCGTTAAATCGAATCAGAAAGTGATTCTGAGTCGATCGGTATAATAAAAGATGGGTCTAGGTCAAATATTTTTGGTAGTTACAAACAGCAGCACAAAGTCACACCCAAACCACATAGTGGTATAGGGTATAAAAATAATCATGCCCCCATTCCTTACGGTAATGATAAATTTTCATCTTTTTTAGAATTATTCATGGGGTCACAATTTCAATTAATGAGAACTTGTTAAATTTTAATATAATTTTAATTTGATTTTTAACAGACTGGCATCACTGAACTAGATTAATTTGATTTTTAACACACGTAACAAAACAAACGAGTGAGTTTATTCTGATTTACAACAAGATTCAAACAACAAAAATTTTTTTGTACATATTTAGTACAAATACTCGATCGCGATCGACCGAATTGACACCCCTGGTCTAGACAGTCTATAATTTTTATACCCTATACCACTATGTGGTTTGGGTATAATGACTTTGTGCTGCTGTTTGTAACAACCGAAAATATTTGACCTAGACCCATCTTTAATTATACCGATCGAATCAGAATCACTTTCTGAGTTGATTTAACAATGTCCGTCCGTCTGTGTGTCCATGTAAAGCTTGTAATCAAACTGCAGGTCGCAAATATGAATATATTTTGATGAAATTTGGTATATAAGCTTTTATCGGCCATGGGATGAACGCTATTGAAATTGGTGAGAATCGGTCCATGTTCAGACCTAGCCCCCATACAAATTACCCATATGAAATCGACATAAATTGCCATGAGATCCAAATTGTCATATAGATCTTACTCAAATTGGGTTTGTATGCGTTCATTACATCCACTAATGAGTATTCCAAAAATGATCCCTTTGACCCCATATAGAGCTGCTTCCCGATCTTCACTTAAATCTATTAAAAAACAAAAATATTGCACTGATTCTTCTCAAATTTTGTTTGTACATATTTTTGCAAAATACAAGAGACTTTACCAAACATGATCAGGATCGGTCCATTTTTGGACCTAGTCCCTTTATAGATATAGCATCCGATATGAACTTTTTCATATCTGCAGCCAAAAAAATTAATAAAAATCCCACTCAAATTTGGTTTTTGCATATTTTCAATGTCCAGTTAGTTGGGCCTAAGAGATAGGGTTTCTAAACGCATGGTATAGGGTATCGTATAGTCGGTCTTGACCGACTATAATTTTCTTACTTGTTTTACTTGTTTTGAAATATTTTTGTTTAGGTCACGTTTTTAAAATATCCGTTTAGTTAAACTCAACTTTTTTAAAATCTCATCCTTGTGATTCAAGCGTTAAAAAATTAGATTAACTTAATGAAGTTTAACTAAAAAAAGTTTAAGATAACCAAGTTTAACTAAACCAAGCGTAACTAAAAGTTTTACCAAACAAAGTTTAAACCAAGTTTAGGTAATCTAAGCTTAACTTAACTAAGTTTAGGTAATCTAAGCTTAACTAAACCAATTTAAACTAAATTAAGTTTAACTAAACCAAGTTTAACTAAACCAAGTTTAACTAAACCAAGTTTAACTAAACCAAGTTTAACTAAACCAAGTTTAACTAAACCAAGTTTAACTAAACCAAGTTTATTTAAACCACGTTTAAATAAACTAAGTTTAACTGACGTCCCAAAAAAGGCTGTTAAGCTCTGGCAGGTAAATGCATTTAACCAAAAAATTTACTCAATATCTATAATATTAATAGGCTAGGCGATTTCTTGTGACCGATGTTTTGTTCTACCGTTTTATTCCGATTTTGACCAAACGTGTATTATTTGAAAGGTATTTCTTTTCAGCTGATCACCAGATTTACAGATTTTAAAATTTTTTTACTTTATTTTGAGTAAATTGCATTTAAAGTTGCTACTAATACATACATAAAATTATACATATGCTATGTGTGTTTTATTAGATTTGTTAACGTGTTTGTTAATGAGTTTGTTATCTTCATTCAGAATAATAATAAATCATAAAAGTGTTGGTTTGTGAATTGGCTATGTTGAAAAATAAAGCTGCCTAGAAATTGCACTCGAATTTCGAGGACTGGAATCTGCTAGTTTTATTTAATAAGTAAAATACTTAAGATAGCAGAACATAGCAAACTTTGTTATTGTCAAATGAGAAATAGATGAAATACTATATATAAATAATATTCGCAGAACAAACAACAATTAAGTAAATATACAGTACCGTTAGTTTTTAGCGTCGCTTCATTAGAATAGCTTATGTCTACATAAGCCGCTCTGAAATATTTGTTTTTTGTTTATTTCGACGAATGACATTTCGTCGTAAGAAGTTACATTCACTTATGCCTGGTTTTCACTATGTCATATAAGCTGATAACAAACAATTGCGTCAACTGACATCTCGTAATTTTCTATTCATTACGTATTCATTACATTTTATAAACGAAGAAAAAATCCGTCAAATGTTGCCAGGGGTTTTAAACGACATTAAAGCCCGTTTTCATACAACTGACAATAATTGACAACAATTGCCATTGAAAATGACACAATGAAAACCAGGCATTAAGATAACTGTATACAAAAATAATATTTCATTAAAAAAAGTCATGTAAACATAAGCTGTTAGAAAAAATTTTTTTTTTGTTTTTAAGGTGAACATTTATACAGCTTAAGTCAAGTTAAGTGATACAGTTATAATGATAAATGGAAGATCGGAATATGTAAACAAAACTATGTGCACATAAGTTGTTTTGATGAATGCATTGTTGATTCAAAAAACTTAAGCTAAAAAGTAAACGCACATAATATTGTTAAAAATCAGAATTTGTCAAAACGGATTAAACACATTTAAGCGTCTTTACTTCTATAAAGCTCCCAACGCAATATCTCAATTCTCGCTTAAGTCGACTTAAGCTACTCTTCCATATGGCCACATATATACATATACATAATAATTAAAAAATCGAATGCAAGTGCTAAATTTTAAACGTATTCGAATATTTTCACATATTCGTACATACGATTACATATGTATGTATGTATATTTGTATATGGTTCTTTGGGAAACGGCCTTAGACTGACTACGGCTTTCTTACTTGTTGTTTTTTTTGTGAGTGTAAATATCATTGTTAGGGTTATTATGTACGTTATAGTTGTTGTTACCTTTGATTTTTTACTTCAACTGTATTGCTCGTTGTATTCTCTAGTGGTATTTTTATCGATTAAACAACAATATTGACGGAAAATATAAAACTTTCACACGAAACACTTAAATATTGTCAATAATAATAATAAAAAAAAAATAAATAAAACAACAAAAAAATAACCGCTAAATAAATACATATATAAAAAAAAAATACCAAACAGTGGCTTTATAAATAAAAGCAAAGCAAGTTTTGTGTGACATTGCAAAAAAAAAGAAATGATAATAATTAAAAAAAAAAACAATGATTGCTTCATAGTTGTAAATATTTTTCTTTTACATACAGCCGGTAACAACTTGTTACTAACTTTTAAATAAGATTTAATAAGAAAAACAACAAAACATGTTACTCGTGTTCGTTATTTTTCCTTTCCAAACCATGTTCAATTTCCCAGCTATTCGCTAATAAGTATTTAGCTTGAATTTCTCATTGTTTTCTCTTTCATATCTTAAATGATACATTTTTCATTTAGATTACTCAATAGTCAGACAGACTGTTTGTGTTTAGTCATTGCAGATTTATTTCTTTTTTTTCAATTTGTGTTTTATTTATTTATTTATATTTTTTGTTTTTAAATTGTTTATGCGGGTTTTTATTTAGCAGTTACACATGCGTTTAACATTGAAAAACTACAAGTGTTTGCTGTTGCTGTTGCTTGTAATGGTAAACAACTTTTGCTTTTCGATTCATTGGAATAAAAACGTATGAAAGGAAGTCAATAACAGTTATGGAACAACTGCTTTCATTAATTATGTTTTTTTTTTCTTTAGAATTTCGAAACATGTAAAATGTTTAAATAACAAAAACAATTTTAGTTGTCTGACTGCATTTATCAATAATTGAATATGAATATAAATAATGTGTTACTAGAACTTTATTAATTAAAGCAAAAAATATTATTAATGAACACATTTTAGTTAGCAATATTTAATGAAAGTAAGGGGCTTAGCCGCTTATTGAGTTTCGGTTAAAAAACCTTTTAGATCGACAACTAAGTAAGGGTGATGTTGTCGAAATTCCTGTCAGCCATATTTTTTTTTATTATTAATTTCACAAAAAATTTAAAAGCTATAAACAACAATCTTGATACATAAAGGTTTTTTTTTTTTTTGGAAAGTTTCATTTTTATTAAAAGTTTTATTTGTGCCAAAAGCTTATATTCAACAAGGGCTATCTAAAAAAACCGTTTTATTTTCTCATTGTGAAAGTTTTATTAAAGAGATTTTTAACCATATTCTTAAAATATATCTTGTAACGCAAAAAATTCTGTAGCGCTGCTGCATGCTTTATAAAATTTTCTAAAAAAAATATTCCTAAAGGAGTACATAACTTTTTATACCCTATACCACTATGTGGTTTGGGTATAATGACTTTGTGCTGCTGTTTGTAACTACCAAAAATATTTGACCTAGACCCATCTTTAATTATACCGATCGAATCAGAATCACTAACTGATTCGATTTAACGATGTCCGTCCGTGTGTCCGTCCGTCCGTCTGTGTGTCCATGTAAACCTTGTAATCAAACTGCAGGTCGCAAATATGAATATATTTTGGTGAAATTTGGTATATAAGCTTTCATTGGCCATAGGATGAACGCTATTGAAATTGGTAAGAATCGGTACATGTTCAGACCTAGCCCCCGTACAAATGACCCCTATGAAATCGACATAAATTGCCATAAGATCCAAATTGTCATAGATCTTACTCAAATTGGGTTTTTATGCGTTTATTACATCCATTAATGAGTAGTCTAAAAATGCTCCCTGGGACAACTCTTAGTCATAGGCCCCATATAGAGCTGCTTCCCGATCTTCACTTAAATCTATCAAAAAACAAAAATATTGCACTGATTCCTCTCAAATTTTGTTTGTATATATTTTTGCAAAATACAAGAGACTTTACCAAACATAGTCAGGATCGTTACATTTTTGGGCCTAGTCCCCATATAGATATAGCATCCGATATGAACTTTTTCATATCTGCAGCCAAAAAAATTAATAAAAATCCGACTCAAATTTGGTTTATGCTTATTTTCTATTTCCAGTTAATTGGGCCTATGAGATAGTGTCTCTAAACGCATGGTATAGGGTATCATATAGTCGGTCTCGACCGACTTTAATTTTCTTACTTGTTTTTCAATTAAAAAGTTCATTTTCTTACAAAAGTATATTTTCTTCAAAAATTGCTTTTTCTTAAAAATGTACCTGTTCTTAAAAAGTACGTTTTCTTAAACCATAAGTTCTCCTCAAAAAGTATTTTACGAAGCACATAATCTTTAGAAAGTTCCTTTATAAAAGTACATTTTCTTAAAAAGTATGTTTTCTCAAAAAGTTAATTTTCTTAAAGTAAAATTGCTTTAAAAATATTCTTAGAAAATTACCTTTTTTGAAAAAGTAAATTTTTTTTAAAAAGTAAATTTTTTAAAAAGTACCTTTTACAAAAATACCTTATCTTAAAAAAATACGTTTTGTTAAAGGAGTATATATTCCTTAAAAATGTCCCTTTCTTATAAATGTATATTTTCTTGAAATGCAAATCTATAATATTAATAGGCTAGGCGATTTCTTGTGACCGATATTTTGTTCTACCGTTTTATCCCGATTTTGACCAAAAGTATATTATTTGAAAGGTATTTCTTTTTAGCCGTTTTGCAGATTTATAGATTTTTAAAATTTTTCCTTTATTTTGAGTATATTGCATTTGAAGTTGCTACTAACACATAAATAAAATTATACATATGCTATGTGTGTTTTATTAAATTTGTTAATATGTTTGTTAATGAGTATGTTATCTTCATTCACAATAATAATAATCCATTAAAGTGTTGGATTGTGAATTGGCTAAGTTGAAAAATAAAGCTGCCTAGAAATTGCACTCGAATTTCGAGCGCTGGAATCTGCTAGTTTTCCTAAATTTTCTTTAAAAAATAAATTTTCTTAAAGAAATGCATTTAAAAAAAGGTCTTCCAAAATTACCTTGTCTTAAAAAAATTAATTTTCTTAAAAAAGTAAATTTTCTTAAAAAAAGTAGTTATTTTAAAAAGTGAAGTTTCTTAAAAAGTATCCTTCTCCTAAAAAATTAAATTTTCTTAAAAAAGTACATTTTCTTAAACAAATACATTTTCTAAGAGAGTAAATTTTCATAAAAGAGTACATTTTTAAAAAGTAAATTTTTAAGAAGTCCTTTTTTTAAAGTACATCTTAAATTAAAAAAAAAAAATATAGTATTTTAAAAAATATATTTTCTTAAAAAAATTAATTTTCTTAAAAAGTTCATTTTCTTAAAAGATTACATATTAAATAAAAATTAATTCTATTTCAAAAAATTAATTTTCTGAAAAAGTACTTTTTTCAAGTTCCTTCCTTTTAAAAGTTCATCTTTCTCAAAAGCGTAATCTTTGGAAAGTTCCTTTATAAAAGTACATTTTCTTAAAAAGTATGGCTTCTCAAAAAGTGCATTTTCTTAAGGTAAAATTGCTTTAAAAATATTCTTTTTTTAAAAAGTAAATTTTTCCAAAAAGTACCTTTTACAAAAATACCTTATCTTAAAAAAATACGTTTTGTTAAAAAAGTATATGTTGTTTAAAAATGTCCCTTTCTTATAAATGTATATTTTCTTGAAATGCAAATCAATTATATAATAGGCTAGGCGATTTCTTGTGACCGATGTTTTGTTCTGCAGTATTGTCTTGATTTTGATCAAACGTATATTATTTGAAAGGTATTTCTTTTTAGCCGTTTTGCAGATTTATATATATTTAAATTTTTTCCTTTATTTTGAGTAAATTGCATTTAAAGTTGTTACTAACACATACATAAAATAATGCATATGCTATGTGTGTTTTATTAAATTTGTTAATGACTTTGTTATCTTCACTCACAATAATAATAAACCATAAAAGTGTTGGTTTGTGAATTGGCTAAGTTGAAAAATAAAGCTGCCTAGAAATTGCACTCGAATTTCGAGCGCTGGAATCTGCAAGTTTTCCTAAATTTTCTTTAAGAAATGAATTTTCTTAAAGAAATGAATTTTCTTAAAGAAATGCAGTTAAAAAAAGGTCTTCCAAAATTACCTTGTCTTAAAAAAATTAATTTTCTTAAAAAAGTATTTATTTTAAAAAGTGAAGTTTCTTAAAAAGTATCCTTCTCCTAAAAAATTAAATTTTCTTAAAAAAATACATTTCCTTAAACAAATACATTTTCTAAGAGAGTAAATTTTCATAAAATAGTACATTTTTAAAAAGTAAAGTATTTTTTAAAAGTACTTCTTAAATTAAAAAAAAAAAAAATATCGTACTTTTAAAAAAAAAATATGTTTTCTTAAAAAAGTGAATTTTCTTAAAAGTTAATTTTCTTAAAATATGTAAAATATTTAAAAAAAAATTTAATTTTATTTCAAAAAGTAAATTTTCTGAAAAAGTACTTTTTTCAAGTGCCTTCCTTTTAAAAGTTCATCTTTCTTAAAAACGTACTTTTCTTAAAAAAGTTCCTTTCTTTAAAAGTACTATTTCTTAAAATAGTATATTTTCTTAAAAAATACCTCTTCTTAAAAATTACCTTGTCTTTAGAAAGTATATTTGTTTGAAAAGGATCTCTTCTTAAAAAATTACCTTTTCTTAAAAAGTACGGAGTTTTTAAAAAGTACCTTTTTAAGAAGTTCCTTTTTAAAATGTACATTTTTAAATTATTTCTAAAGAAGTATCACACCTTTAACTCCCTTTACATTTACTTATAGTGTCTGCTTGTCTGCGTGTCGACAAAAGTTTGGATCGATTTTAAACCCTTTTCCCGTGATCCAATCGAGCTGGACCTTTGCAGGCAGAACCGTGGCGGTGACAAAAATGATCTAACAAATATTTTTTTGCAAAAAAATTTTGCATGCAAAATTTTAGATTTTTGACATAGATATTTTTAGTCAATTAATTATTTAAGGGAGTATAATAAAAACTTGGTTTTTATGGGTTCGTTTTTTTTTTAAAGTACATTTTCTTGAAAAAAAAAAAACGCATTTTCTTAAAATAGAGTAAATATTCTTAAAGAAGTAAATTTTCTTTATAAAATTAGCTTATTAGAAAAAAATTCTTAAAGTACCTTTTCTTAAGAAAGTACCTTTTTTAAAAAAGTACCTTTTTATAAAAAGTATCTCTTCTTAAAAAAGTACCTTCTCCTAAAATACTTATGTATATCTTAAAAAAAATCTTTTCTTAAAAATTACCTTTATTAACAGGCACTTTTTTGGAAAAGTACTTTTTACATTTTTTTTTAAAAGTACATCTTAAAGAATTACAATTTCTTAATAAAGTACCCTGTCTTAAAGTTAGTAAATAAGGTGTGCACCAAAATGATGAGGTTCGTGCATATTATTCAAATAGAACAATATTCATTTATATACTTTTTTACTTTAATTTTATTTATAGATTAACCATTTTTATATTTTTTTTGTAAATCCCATTAGGCATAGAATTGATTAAGTTTTTTTTAGTGTTTATAGCCTAACATCGCTTCCACCGAATTGTACTGACAGTTTTCAGCATAAACTTGCCCCACCGATAGTTCCAACATGTTTTCCATAACATTCAGACCTGGTGAACGTGCCGGCCATTCCATTACTGAAACTCCATGTTCCTCAAACCAGGTTTTGGTTGATCGACTGATATGTATTATAGCGTTGTTTTGCTGGAAAATGCTTTTTTTTCGCGATGTACAGAGAGATACAGCAAGAGATACTCCAGACTATCCATTTTTGTCGAAAAAATCGCTAAAGACAGGATTCCATTATAGCTAAACTCACCCCAAACCATTATGAATTTCTCGTTGAGAAATGCATGGGTTTTTTCTCAACTCTCGCCAATAGCCTCTTAAGCCATCTGAACCATCAAGATTATTTTTTTTTTTCATCTGAAAAACAATGTTCAAAACAAATTGCAACCGCTTTATCTTATAGATCGGGTTCAAACATGCAGCTTTCTTGCATTGGGCACGGATAATGTTGCTTGTTGATGCATTCAAGCTCAATTCATTTTTATAATGTTAGCGTTTCGGACAGTATTGTAGCCATTTTAGAAATTTGACGAATTTCATTCACAGAAATAACTTTTGGTCGACCAGGGGTCGAATCGTCGCATTCGTTATCGAAATTTTTCGATCGAAATTATTTTTTTATTTTCCAAAATAAAATACTAAGAGTAATTTTTCTCTGTCACAGCTAACGAATTATGTTCCATAGTTAATAGTAAAAGTGAAACTAGGTCTGGCGATTGTCCCGTCTTCTTCAAATAATAAACCAAAATATGGAATTTCGATTGATTTTACTCGATATTGAATGCGACGATTTGCCCCCAGAACTATTACTTATTTCATAATTTTCGCGATCATTTAAATAATTTTACATTACATAAAGAGAACGATTCAATTTTAGAGCAATTTTAATGTTATGTTAATGTTAATGTTTTTAATGTTATTCCTCATCCCATTTGGTATTAAATTTAATATAAAAAAAAAAAAAAAATTACAAAATGAACAATACGTTAATGATTCCAGATTATCACTGACCTAATCATTTTGACGCATGTTAAAATGCACCTGTTTGATATTTTGCTTTATAAATAGAACTAACGGTAAACAAATGAGAACAAATGATGTTTTTATAAAGAACATTTGAGCAACAAGTAATTTGGGAAAGTTTAAATCAGTGTTGCTAGGTTTTTTTAAGCGAATTTGAAAAAAATTCCCCTAAAATAAAATTTAAATTTTTTAAGAATTTTTGCATACTTTTAAAAAATTTTATTTTGAAATGTTAAAAAATGTGTCCAAAAATTCTGGAAAAATTTGTGAGTATTCCATCAATGAATTCTGAACACTTTTTATTCAATAAATTTTAATCCAAAAGTGCATAACTTTTTAGAAAAAAAATATCGCTTCTCCACGAAAAGTTTTGGAATATTATGGCCGTTTTTTGGGAAAAATTAAAAACGAACCAGTTTTCTCCGTAGTTTCACGCAGTTTTAGTATTTATCTCAGCTGAAAATTAGAAAAACCTATTCCTGCGCTCCATAGGGTCTGCGCTCCATAGGCCAAAAACTATTTTTAAAATCTTTGTTTTAACTCATACTCTCTGTCTGTCTGTCTGTCTGTCTGCCATGAGGCAACCCCATTCCCCCTCATCCAATTGATCTGAAACTTGGCCCATAGTCTTGTTGTGATTATAAATTAATTTTGGGGTAATCACGCACAGTCACGAATAGTCACGCACAGTTACGGAGTGATTTAAAACCCATTTTCCCTTATCTGATCGATCTGAAACATGGTCGATAGACTTACTGTGAAAAAAGATTAACTCTGACATAGTCATGTACAATCATGCAAAGTCACGCACAGTCACGGAGAGATTAAAACCTCACTTCTCCTCATCCGATCCATAGACTTGTTGTGACCAAAGATTAATTTTAAAATAGCCACACACAGTGACGCAAAGTCACGCACATAGCGCACAGTCACGGAGTGATTTAAACCCCATTCCCTCATCCGATCGATCTGAAACTTTGTCCATAGACTTGTTGTGGCCAAAGATTAATTCTAAGATAGTCACGCATAGTCACGCACAGTCACGGAGTGATTTAAACTCCATTTCCCCTCATCCAATCAATCTGAAACTTGGTCCGTAGACATGTTGTGACCATAGATTAATTTTAAAATAGTCACGCACAGCCACGGAGAAATTCAAAACTCATATGCATAAGGAAAGAAAGAGATTTAATAAAAAGTTTGTTTTTATGGGTTAGATTATTTAAACTCTTTTAAGGGTTGCCAAGGGGCAACCCCATTCCCCCTCATCCAATTTTTTATTATTTTTTTATTTTTATTTATTAACCAACACTCAGGGGATGCCCCTACAGATGCAGTGCATTGTGTTGATCTCAGGAAAATAGGTTATGGGAAGGAGGAAAGAGGGAATAGAGTTTGTGGATATTTGACTTTTGACTTTGATCTGAAACTTGGCCCATAGTCTTGTTGTGACTATAGATTAATTTTGGGATAGTCACGCATAGTCACGCACAGTCATGGAGTGATTTAAAACCCTTTTCCGCTTATCCGATCGATCTGAAACTTGGTCGATAGACTTGCTGTGAAAAAGGATTAACTTTGACATAGTCACGCACAGTTACGCATAGTCATGCACAGTCACGGAGAGATTAAAACCTCACTTCCCCTCATCCGATCGATCTGAAACTATTTCCATAGACTTGTGGCCAAAGATTACTTTTAAGATAGTCACGCAAAGTCACAGAGAGACTCAAAACTCATGCATATGGAAAGACAGTTTTAATAAAAACTTTGTTTTTATGTGTTAGATTATTTTCCGCAAAAACCAAATTCCGCAAAAGACAAATTCCAGAAAAATGTGCACCGAAATCAAAAATCATAAAAGACGGATCGATCGGCAAATTCAAGACGAACATATAAGATAAAGCCCCAGCTCAAACATTTGAACTGTGTCAGGTGTAGAGTAATTTGAATGGAACAGTGGCGATTCGTCCCACTGTGCGGTGCTGCTTGATACCGGTATTAAAGCAATAATAAATAACTAGCAGATCCCAGCCCTCAAAATTCGAGTGCAAATTCTGGGAAATTTTATGTTTTCATTAAATAAAGACCGTAAAGGTATGCTAATCAATTATAGCCAATTCACAAATCAACACAAAAAACAAACTCATTTTGATTACACACACATTAACTAATTTAATAAACACACACATAGCATTGTATAATTCTATGTATGTGTTAGTAGCAACTTTAAATGTAATTTACACAAAATAAAGGAAAAAATTTAAAAATCTGTAAATCTGTAAAACGGATAAAAAGAAATACCTTTCAAATAATATACGTTTGGTCAAAATCGGGATAAAACGGCAGAATAAACATCGGTCACAAGAAATCGCCTAGCCTATTAATATTATAGATTATATTCTAGTTTTGATGTGCTGTTTGTACATTCGGTGAAGTTTATTTAAAATACTAAATTTACGTTATAGATTATAGATTGCAGATATGATACTGAAGTGTTTGGCATTAATAACTCATTAAATATAAGCACTCGATTTGAATTTCAGTCGTATTTCCTTTTACACATATTACCCTTGTAAATGCACTTCAGCTATAATATTTGCGTTATCGATGTATATATATTTTAATTTATATTAATTTAACAGTAATTTACCAGGTAAACAATTTAATTGAAATTTAACACTTTTCAAGTACTATTTATTGACTATAAGCGCTTAAAATTTTATAACTACGATTATATAAAACAATTTACATTAAACAAAAAGTATTTTGCTTAATTTTATAAGCACATAATATAACAGTTAAAGGATTTCTTTCTTTTTTTACCACGTTAAACAAAAAAAAAAACTTAACAAAAACCCTGAAAACGTAAATTAAAAAAAATATATTTTTGTTTACAATTTACGTAAAATGCCAAAGCATGTAAAAATGCAGTTGTATGAATGGCTCATACTTTCTTGTATTATGCAGTAAAATTTAAAAATAAAAACAAATATTTAACAACATGAAAACATATTTATTATCACACAAATAATTACATCATGCTAAACTGCAAATAGTAAATACTTATATGAAATAATCGCATATCTTAGGATTAATTCAGAAACAACAACTTCGAATAATTAGCATTCATGCGTTTAATACAAAATGACACTTGGAGGCTAACATCATATAGGGGATAGTCACAGATCTTGTCTTTACAGCTAAAGATCAATTTTTCAAACACATGTTTACTTAAATTACCATATGTAAGTACGTACATATGTACATACGTAAAAAAAAAATTGGCGCGCATTTTATCAATTTCTTCATTCGTCAAAAATGTATTAACATTCACAAACGTTGTTTAAAGTCATTTTTCATTTGTTTCAGAAACGCGTGCATTTTTTTTAAATGCATTAAATCCATAGTATGCCAAGGAAGCTTAATTATACAGTTTGTTTTGTATTTAATTTTAAGTCAGTTTTTCAAATATACTTTCGCACGTTGTTTAAAACGTTATTTACGATCGTTTTTGTGGGCCATTTTTTCTGGCGTTTCTCTGTTTATCAGTGTTGCTACAAAAGGAATTCAAAATTACATGAGGGTTCAGTGAAAATTACACATTAACTTCAGATGAAAATTTTATTCCATAAAAACTGACAAATCACTAGTTTAAGAAACAGAAAAAGTATTCAGAATACAGAAATTTTTTTTAAGATAAAGCAAAAAAGAGATAAAAATATGAATTCTCCTTACGAAAAACTGCTTAGTGATTTTTTTTTACGAAAAATTCCTTGTACACTGAAAACTTCAGGGTGAGAAAATGTCTTCAGAATCTAAAAGTTTTTCTTTAGAAAAAGTTTTTCTAATAGAACTAGTAAAAATACCCCAATGTGTTTTTTTATGGAATGCTCGTACTACGACTTACCGAGACTTATTGACATGTATGTATGTTTTCATAATCAGTTTTTCCTACGAAGTTTGTATTGTTCAATTTATTTTATCTTATACTAGCTGTTTTTCCCGGTCTTGCCCGGGATAAAAAGGCATTTGACTTGAAAAATGGTTCACTATGCTTACCAGGCACTGAGTACTTAGTCCCCAATGAACAAATTCCCCAATAAAATGAACTTTCTCCCGAAAAATTTGTATGGGCAGTAAATTCCTTTTTTATTTCAATTCAAAATTTTTTGATTTTTTAATTTTTAAGTTTTAAGTTTTTTATAAGATGCTGCAGCAAAAATGCTTCAAAAATAAGCTGCGAAACCGCTTTAAGTTTTTTTTTTAAGTTTATTTATAAACATCAAATATAACGGAATCGTTTGCAAATTAAAGGAATCAGAACTTTTAAAAATTGAATTACTTCATTCAATAAGTGATCATCATTGAGCAGAGAAGTCAAATTCATAGAAGTTTCAGAAATGAAAAACTAATGCGATGTTGAAAATTGTGCCGCAAAGTTTCTTTAAGCAATTGCTTAATTTTGATCAATAGGTAATTATTTCACATACGTCGATAAAATTTATCATAAGACTTTTCACTGAGCTGTGTTCCGCGATCGAGTCGCGTCAGCTTCCGCGTGTTTGGCAGCCACACCCGTCTGCGTCCGCGCGCCGCTTCCTCGCGTTTGGCAGCTACTACCCGTGCTGCCGCGCAGTTCTCGTTAACTTATTGTAATCGCTAAAATATATTTTTACGATCATTGCGATATTTTAGCTAAGCTGTGTTCCGCGTGCGCGTAACTTCCGCGCACCGAAATGATGCTATTGAAAAGAATACTCATTTTAAATGCGTTTATTGTAGGACATATATTGAGAGCAGCATGCAAATTTTCACTAAAATAAATATTTAACAAAATTCATTAAATAACAAGTAAGAAAATTATAGTCGGTCTAGACCGACTATACGATACCCTATACCATGCGTTTAGAAAACCTATCTCTTTGGCCCAACTAACTGGCAATAAGCAAAGACCAAATTTGGGTGGGATTTTTATTAATTTTTTTTGGCTGCAGATATGAAAAAGTTCATATCGGATGCTATATCTATATGGGGACTAGGTCCAAAAATGGACCGATCCTGATCATGTTTGGAAAAGTCTCTTGTATTTTGCAAAAATATATACAAACCAAATCTGAGAAGAATCAGTGCAATATTTTTGTTTCTTAATAGATTTAAGTGAAGATCGGGAAGCAGCCCTATATGGGGCCAAAGGGATCATTTTTGGATTACTCATTAATGGATGTAATGAACGCATACAAACCCAATTTGAGTAAGATCTATATGACAATTTGGATCTTATGGCAATTTATGTCGATTTCTTAGGGGTAATTTGTATGGGGGCTAGGTCTGAACATAGACGGATTCTCACCAATTTCAATAGCGTTCATCCCATGGCCGATAAAAGCTTATATAGCAAATTTCATCAAAATATATTCATATTTGCGACCTGCAGTTTGATTACAAGGTTTACATGGACACACAGACGGACGGACGGACGGACGGACGGACGGACGGACGGACGGACGGACGGACATTGTTAAATCAACTCAAAAAGTGATTCTGATTCGATCGGTATAATTAAAGATGGGTCTAGGTCAACTATTTTTGGTTGTTACAAACAGCAGCACAAAGTCATTATACCCAAACCACATAGTTGTATAGGGTATAAAAATATGTAAAAATTTAAGAACGAATTTGGGGAGTAAGTTAATTTTTTATTTCGTTAAAAAAAAAAATTGGGGAATTTGTTCATTTCTTTTGGGGACCTTTTTTTAAGTTTGGGGAATTTGTTCACCGTGAAGTTATTCCCGTGTAAACCAAATTTCAGAGAAATCCGTTGAAAAATACAAATTTCTATAGGGAAGAAATATACCACACAACAAAAAATGAATTTTATATGATAAGTGAGCGTAAAAGTAGGCGTGGTCGGTAAAAATCACATGGCTACCTTCCCTGGAATATGTACTAAATTTCGGAGAAAGCCGTTGAAAGATAAAAATTACTATAACGAACAAGTATACCAAAAAACAAAAAATGAATTTTATAAAAATGTGGGCGTAAAGGTAAGCGTAGCAAGAAAGATATATAATGCGACCTTCGCTGGAGTAGAGAGATCACGTTTTCCAAATTTCAGAGAAAGACATTGAAAAATAAAAGTTTGTATAGCAATCAAGCAAAGAAACAATTAAAAGGGAAAAAATAAATTGTATATACATAGAAGTGGGCGCAAAGTAGGCGTGGCCTGTAAGAAGCAGGGTGACCTTCCCTTGAAATATAAAGATTTCTATAGTGAACAAATATACAAAAAAAAAAAAGAATTTGAATTGCATACAATTGCATACGTAACAGTAGGCGTGACCGGTACGAAGGATATGACGACCTTCCCTGGAGTAGAGAGATCGTGCGTACCTAATTTCAAAGAAATCCGTTGAAAAATAAAAATTTGTATAGCGAACAAATATACCAAAAAAACAGAAAATGAATTGTATACAAAAAGTGGGCGTAAAAGTAGGCGTGGCCGGTAAGAATTATATGGCGACCTTTTTTGGAGTACGGAGATCGTGTGTGCCAAATTTCAGAAAAATCCGTTGAAAAATAAAAATTTGTATAGCGGTCAAACAAACAAACATACAAACAGAAAATGAATTTTATATATATAGATTTTATTAATATCAATGCTTGTTGATACACAATAGTTTTTGTTTTTTCATTGCAAAAATTATAACATTTTTCGGCGTTCCTACTCTGGAGCAAACTGCCCAAATCAAATCCGGCAACACTTTACGAGTGGCCTTGAATTTAGAATATTATTTCGCAATTTTGTATACTAGCCATTTTTGATTTGGCGATTTTTGATTTTTGGCGATTTTTGATTTTTGGCGCTTTTTAATTTTGAAGATTTTTGTGTTTGGCAATTTTTGTTTTTCGTGATTTTCGGTTTGGCGATTTTTGAATTTGGCGATTCCGCGCATGTATTCCACGACTACTCACATTGCTAATTAATGTACTTGTCAAAAGTTTAAAATTTTTCACTTTCATAGTACTTCACCCGCTAATCCTATCCCTCCTATTTTTTATCTAACTACGTACATTATTATATGATGGACTCGTACAAAGTGCAAGGCTTTCCCCTTTATAGTACTTCAGTTATATATTACAATATATCTACTTTGTATGGTGGTGGCGGTGCCAATTTTTTGTTCGACTATTCAAATGAAAAACATATGAGCTCATGCAAAGTCCCAAACACTCTCACTATTGCAGTACTCCAGATATATGACATTTAATATTTACTTTGTATAGGGGATGCCACGCCAATTGGTCTGATCCCGCCCATTTTTTTTCCGATCACTCACATTAATAATGGATGACCTCAGACAAACTTGCAAAGCTGTCTCTGTCATAGTGCTCGAGATATATGATATTGAATAATTACTAGGTATGGTGGGTGCCACGCTCTCTTATCCGATCCCTTACACAAATTAACAAAGCTCTCCCTGTCATAGTACTGAATATATATGTTAATCAAAAGTCACTTTGGGAGGTGTCACGCCCACTAAAAATGTATAGCCTATAGCTCCTTCCAGATACACAGTAAGACTCTGTAAAAATTTCAGATAGATAGCTAGCTCATGTTATAAGGGCCGTATGCAAAAAAATTAAAGTATACTTCAAGTAGACTTTATCAACAATTTTGTATGAAAAACATACAATAAAGTCTACTTGAAGTACAACAATCAACAATTTTGTATGAAAAACATACAATAACGTCTACTTGAAGTACACTTTAATTTTTTTGCATACGGCCCATAATATCTATACCATTTCCAATTTTATTTTAGAATTGACCAAATGTATTTCAGAAGATTCAAAATTGTCGCAATGTGTTTCCAAAATTAACAACTGCATTTAAAAATTGTCCAAATGTATTTTTTTTTTTTTCCAATTCCACTGCTTTTAAGTAATGCTGCTAGTGATGATTTCAATTGATTTTAAGTATTTTAGAGCAACCACAACTTGACATTGTGTGCCGTTCGTTTTTTGGTCATTATCCTGTTGGAACCAGATTATGTTTTAAAATATTTATGTATCCAATTTGATCCATTATAGACTCAATAAATACGAGTTTACCAACCCCGTTATATATATGGGATGTTTCATGTCAAGTGACCAGAGTTCAGAAAAAAAACACACCGAATAAAAAGCTCGTACATATATGAAAACAAACATAGCTCAGACCAACAAACACATATTTTTATTTTCATATCAATTATATGTGTTTCTAAAATTTGTACGGTGCCAAACACAATCATGACTGTGTTTCGTTTTAATATTTCGTTATCTACACGAATATTTTTCTATCACGTATTTTTTGTTTCGAACACAATAAACAACACAGATTCGAGTGTAGCTTTATTTTAAGTTCATTTTCTTGCACGTGTACTGCTAAAAAAACGGAACATGTTCTTCAACGCGTACATCTAAAAATTGAAACATTATCTCGCGATTGGAAAATAATGAAACTAAAAATTGAAAAACCGTTTCTTGAGGTACAAAACATTTTTTTTGAAAGATATCCCACTCGCATCCCACTAAGTGAACAAAATGCTCTTGAAGGAATAAACCTAAGCTTTCTTTTGAGAAAAAAAAGGCGTTTTTTGAAAAAAAAAGTCAAAAAAAATTTTTGATTTTACAAAAAAAGTCAAATAATTTTTTTTTTTTTTTTATAATTTTTTTCCGAAAGTTTGAAGAAATAGCTATCTAAACTATTTGGGACATATTTTGCTAAGAACAATAGGTAAAAAGTTACATGGATGAGAAAAAACACCTGTTTGGCCAAAATGTAAATTTTTTCCCCCCTCTAACTCAGAGAGTTCTTGACCGATCTTGTTGAAAAATTGTGTCTAAACTACTGTCCAATAGGACTAACCTTGGAAGACATCGGTGTCAAAAGTTGGATCACTTGACATGAAACGCCCCATATATATTATGTACGAGCAAAGGGCCACAAAAAAACTCCGTTGGCTGCCATATAATCCCAAACCATAATGCCACCTCCACCGTGTTTAACCGTTGGCAGAAAAAAAAAAAATAAAGACCATGATAGTCAGAGTTTTGTTGAAGGATTCGTTGATTTCAGAACTAATTTTGTTTTACTGAAGCCGAGGTTTTGACAAAATTCAATTGATGGATTTGTAGTTTCAAATCACGAACTGCAGTGAGGAGTGGCTTCTGCTTATTTCACGAAAACATTTACCCTCATTTCTAAGCTTTAGGATAGTTTTTATCGCACCAGCACTGATTTCTTTGGTTTTGCGACTCATATCATAATATAATTTCCAAAGGAAATAGAATTAGGTAAAATCAGCATTATATAAACAAAATTTTCTTCTACTAAAATAAAATCGATGTAACAGACCTGAACATCGTTTTCATAATTTGTGGGATTCACCTAATTGTAAATGTACGAATACTTTGTCTGGCCCTTATAGTTGCCATACTACATTTTTTGCTTTGACTATGCAAAAATGTAAATAGAAACGTTCCGTAATTTTTTCGAAAAACTAATAAGATTCCCTATATGCCAATGGTAAAAAGTTCTTGATTCAAAATATTTCATAAAAATTTTTGGCAAGCTCCCAGACCCACTTTTAATTCTAGCCGAGAGCTGTTATTTGTGCCTAAAAATTTCGTGAAAAACTCTGAAAATCGGAAAAATTACAGATTTCATTAAGGCTAAATACGTTTCAGGAAAAAATATAATTTTCATATTTTCAGTGTTATAAAGAATGTATTTTCTACTTTTTCAGGCGGGTCGGCATTACCACTATGTGGTCTGGGCATAATGACTTTGTACTGATGTTTGTAACTACCAAAAAAATTTGACGCATATTTTATTATGCCTACCGACTCAAACCCACTTTACGAGTTGATTTAGCTATGTACGTCCGTCTGCCCGTCTGTCACTATGTGTGTGTATGTAATCAAAGTACAACTCGTAAATATGAATATATATTGACGAAATTCGGTTTTTATCGGTCATAGGACGAACGCTATTAAAATTGGTGAAAATCGGTATATGTTCGGACCTAGTTCCAATACAAATGGCCCCTTTGATATCGACTTAAATTGAATATATATTGACGAAATTCGGTTTTTATCGGTCATAGGACGAACGCTATTAAAATTGGTGAAAATCGGTACATGTTCGTACCTAGTTCCAATACAAATGGCCCTTTTGATATCGGCTTAAATTGCCATAAGATCAAAATTATCATATAGATCTGAATCAAATTTGCTTTGTGGATGTTTATTACATCCATTAATCAGTAGTCCAAAAATAAACCCGTACAAAAATTCTTATAGTCCTCATATAATGCTGCTTACCGATCTTCTCTTATATCTATCTATCAGTCTATCTATCAAACAAGTAAGAAAATTATAGTCGGTCTAGACCGACTATACGATACCCTATACCATGCGTTCTCTCAGGCCCTACTAACTGGATATACAAAATAAGCATAAACCAAATTTGAGTGGGATTTTTATTAATTTTTTCGGCTGCAGATATGAAAAAGTTCATATCGGATGCTATATCTATATGGGGACTAGGCCCAAAAATGGACTGATCCTGACCATGTTTGGTAAAGTCTCTTGTATTTTTCAATAATATATACAAACAAAATTTGAGAAGAATCAGTGCAATATTTTTGATTTTTGATAGATTTAAGTGAATATCGGGAAGCAGCTCTATATGGGGCTTATGACTAAGAGTTGTCCAATAGGGATCATTTTTGGACTACTTATTAATGGATGTAATGTATACATACAAACCCAATTTGACTAAGATTTGTATGATAATTTGGATCTTATGGCAATATAAGTTGATTTCATAGGGGTCATTTGTATGGGGGCTAGGTCTGAACATGGACCGATTCTCACCAATTTCAATAGCGTTCATCCCATGGCCGATAAAAGATTAAATACGAAATTTTATCAAAATATATTCATATTTGCGACCTGCAGTTTGATTACAAGCTTTACATGGACACACAGACGGACGGACGGACGGACGGACGTTAAATCGAATCAAAAAGTGATTCTGATTCGATCGGTATAATTAAAGATGGGTGTAGGTCAAATATTTTTGGTTGTTACAAACAGCAGCACAAAGTCATTATACCCAAACCACATAGTGGTATAGGGTATAAAAATGAGTGACTACTAAATATGGTCACGATCAGTCCAGTTTTGGCCTAGTCCCCATATAAATAAAGTGTCCGATATTAACTTTTTCATATTTGCAGGCAAAAAAATGAATAAAAGCTCCACTAAGATTTGGTTTATGATTATTTTCTATATCCAATTAGTTAGGGCTAAGACCGTGTCTCTAAGCGCTTGTTTTTACTTATTTTATTGAGGTGGAAACTATATTTTATTAAATAATATACCTATATTATTTTTAAACATTTCAAATATTCAAAATATGCAATAAAAATGAAAAAAAAAAAAAAAAATGCTAAAAATGTCCTCTTAAAAACAAAATATGCTAAAAAGGCTAAATATGCAAAAATATGCAACACAAAATCAACGCTATAATGTAGCAAATCTTTTGATTCGGAAGCAGGTATAATTGTTCAAAATTTATTCTGGGCTACTAACAACAAAAAGCCATTTGCATGAAAATCGAAACCCAAATAATTATACAATGAAGTGGCAACTCTGATATACATACAGTTTATAAACATGCCTAAAGCTCTAATTCCCAGATTAAGGGCCATTATTACAACTTACATTAAAAGTAAATGTTAGTTAAAGGTAACTTTAGCTAAAGTGAGCAATAAAGTTACCTTTAACTTTTTTTCGTTATTACAACTTCCCAGTAAAATAAAATTAATATTTTTGAAATTGTGGCAATATCAAAGGAAACACCGATTACTTTTGATCAAATGAATTGCTTTATAACTTACGTAGTGGCAACGTTCCGTTATTTGTTTGCAAGCAAACAATAGAATAAAAACTAAAAATCTTTATTATAAGTTGCATAATTGCTGTAAATCTGTAATAAAACTTTTTAAAAAATATACAAGCATATATTTAAGTATATGCAAATAAATTTATTTCCAAAACTAAATTGGTGTGAATTTCTTCTTTATAGATCAGAAAATGTGGCAACATTAAATAAATAAACCTCGTGTTAAAAGTTAAAAGCAACAATACCTTCCCTTTAGCTTATCGGTCACTTTTAGCTTAAAGTATAGTTGTAATAACGAAAAACTAATAATCTGCCCGATAACATCCTAACTTTAGCTATTGGCAAGTTGTAATAATGGCCCTTAGTCGGTACTATACAGAACAAACATTTTAATATTAAATACACAGTCCAATTATTCATTTTTTAAGTTGTTAAGCACATTTAATTTATGATGAATTTCATGTAAAAATCGAGATGCATTGAACCCGACCCCCTCAGATATCGATGAAATTTTGTTCATAGCTAAATTTGATCAATACAAACAAACCCTCATTTTTAGAAATGACTGTTTTGCGATTTTTTGGGCGTGGTACAGTGGGAAAGTTTTCGAAAAAACGCGAAAATGGTCGAAAAGTGCTCCATTTAAAATGCAATAACTCAGAATCGGCTGAACCGATTTCCATGGTATCATTAAAAAGATATTTTAACAGGCTTTATGACACATTTGAAAAAAGAAAAAAAAAATACACTGCAAAAAATTTTATAACAAAAAGAAAATTTTAAATAATGAAAAAACCAAAAAGATCAAGGGTTTTTTTACAGTGTATTATTTTTTTAGAAAGGTTTATCCTTCACCTATACCATATCCAAAAAGTAAAATTGGTTCTTTTTTAGTTTTTTTTATATAATTTTTTAAGTAGTGTCACTTCTAGTAATACGTACCGAAAGTTTTTGCAATAATTCGAATAACAGCGAAAATAACAAACATTACAAATTTACAAAATAGTTCAACAATTCTAACATTTTTTAAATGTTTACAAATAAAAAACCATCAACAATTGTTTATATTATTTGCCAAGTTTTTATTAATTTGTGTTTTATTTTATTTACATTTTTTTTAAGTTAATTATTTGTAAGAAATTTTGCGCTGCTCAAATTTGGTACAGTCAGAATATCTGCGCACATGTACAAAAGTCTCATTTATTGGAATGAATGAATGAAAGCCTTGAGTTCCTGTTATAGTTTGAGCTTCTTTATATCTTGAAAATAGCTTTTCTTTAACGTTTTTGTATTCGTCAGCATCTGCGTAAGCAACTTGTATGGTGGTCTTATATGTTTCTGATGCCCAGTGATAGAGTTGCCTCGTTGTCTGGATTTCATTTTTATTTGAAATACTATAATTTCGAGCACCTCTCTTCAATGTTCCTCCGATTCCATCACATGCAGATTTTCCATGACTGGTAGCATAAAAGTGCCATTCAGCCTCAGTACCAAAATCAGATTTGTGATGGCATAAATTAATGAAGTTATATTTATTTTTATATTGTGCTCCTGCACCATCTGATACGTAAATGATTTTATTAATATTGTTGGTTATATTGGCCTTCACGAACTGTATCATTTTTGAAATATATAGATGAACTGCTATACTATCATGGGTATTGCAATCAGATATTATGGCGAAGCTTTTATGAAATAATTTATCGTTATCTGAAAATAAACAAACAAAGGAAAAAAACAAATAAATAAAAAATATTAAATATTTTGATGAGTGTGGATGGATGTGTTTACTAATATCAAAATATTAAAATAATTACCTTTGTAATAAATAACGAACGGATGTATTGTAGCTTGATCATTATTCCAATGGTATCCTTGCACGGCATCTTGTACAAGAAATGCATAATTTTCAGCAAAGTCCATTTGAATTAACATTTCTCCTGATATCAGCGCCGCTCTTTTATTGCTGATAAATTCAGATTGTCGCTTTGCTATGAAATGATGCGGAATCAGAACTTTGATGTGTTCAGTAAAATCGCTGACAAATGATTCTCGGTTGGTGGTTAACGTTTCCAGAACACATCTAATCGTTGTGTTCCACTTTTTGTATATTATTTCTTCAGTTTGGTTATTTTCAAAATGTTTTAGCATATGCGTTTTTAGATTATTTAAATTTTTGAAGCAGTGACCACACATTGAAACGCAACACTCGCTTTTTTGTATGTCACCATTACAAACAATGAATTTGAGAACATCTTTGTAGTCGGTAAATGTGGATTCTCCTTCAAAACAAAATGATTATAAGCGACTTTTTTCAAACATCAATTTCATATTCTGATGCATCAATTCATATTCTGATTTTGCTGGTTTCCAACTCCAAGTTTCATACAATTTTTTGGCCATAACATTGTAAATTTTGTAAAACCAACTTTGGCCAAGGGATGTTTTTTTTTTTAAATTCGTAGTAAGATTCGCGTAGTGAAGATAACATCAGTCTTTTTTGAACTTTTTCACGTAAGTTTCCTTGTTTAATAATAATTGAATCTTGCGATCCTGGCATCATTCGGCTAATTTCATCATCTTCATAAAATAATTTGACTGTGCTTAGAGTTTCGGTTGGTAAACTACGTCTGTTCATTTTTAAAAGATTGATATCTGCAAACTTCGTTTTATTCCTTTGGATATCTTTACTTTTTTTGATACAATCGTGAGATATATCATCCCCAAAACGATCTTTAATTTCTGCGTGACTCATATTGATTGGTAAGAGAGATAAAAGTTTTTGCTTTTCCAAAAGATTTGATATTTGATGTTTTGCAAAATTTCTTCGTAAATGGCTTTGACGTTTTCAAGTTGCGCTGACAAATCAGATAATGGATCAGCTCCAAGTGAGTCTGCTATATTTTCCAAAATTTGCACTGATTTTCTATTTCTGTATGCATCTCGTTTGATATATTTCCTTTTAAGAGGCGTCATTTGGTTTGGTAGATGAGGAATAATGTGATCATTTATATTTTCAATGAGTTCGTTGCTTTCGATGTTTGCATTACGGCTGGTACAAGTTGGAAGTTCATTCAATTCTTCGCTAATTTCATCGCTGGGCGTTATTGGTAAATAATTTGAGACTTCACTCTGCTCCACGTTGGATTCATTACGACTGCGCGCTTTTCTCAGTGTATTCCGGCAAGTTTCGCAAATACGGCTACAATGAATGTTGGCGACAGCTGGAAAATACTCAATTATATTTGCAGCCTCGTTCTCACTTATTTTACGAAGCGAAGCGCAACACTTATTAGATATTTTTATGCATCTGTACTTATTGTTTGAATTCATATTCACTCAAATTTTTGAAATATATGCGTAAAAATTGTAATGGGATATCTTGGCTTCTCGAAACTGTTCATAATTATGACTTTCGGTACGTTGCACTTTTAAAATATGGACTTGTAATTTTCGCGTTCGTCGACACTTGTTGAATGAGTAAAATCGACTAATGCACTCCTATTTATACTGTGTATTGTTCACTAGTTTACTAACAGGTACTTATAAATGGGTGCATATTTATTTACGGTGGCTATATACCTGTTTTACCATGTGTGAGTTTTAAATTTTCCGAATAACGACCACCCTTAAATGTGGGTTGAATTTCTGTAAAAAAATTCATACAGGTAGCCAACTGAAAAACCCAAATAATTAAAAATTACTTTGCTTACGCAATCATAAAAATTAAATAACCCTTTGTTAATTCCGTTTTGTTAATTCTGAGAATCATAAAAAAATATGATCGAGGTTTTTCCGAAGAATGTTGTGCATATGTAGAGCAAATTTTTGAAATTCATACCTTTACTCAATTGCGAATAAAAGCGAATTGAGTTGGCAAATCATGTGTTGTTCTCTGTTATTTTACCTGTAAATATAAAATATAAGGGCAATTACTAGAAGTGACACTACTTAAAAAATTATATAAAAAAAACTAAAAAAGAACCCATTTTACTTTTCGGATATGGTATAGGTGAAGGATAAACCTTTCTAAAAAAATAATACACTGTAAAAAAATCCTTGATCTTTTTGGTTTTTTCGTTATTTAAAATTTTCTTTTTGTTATAAAATTTTTTACAGTGTATTTTTTTTTCTTTTCTTTTCAAACGTGTCATAAAGCCTGTTAAAATATCTTTTTAATGATACCAAGATCATGGAAATCGGTTCAGCCGATTCTGAGTTATTGCATTTTAAATGGAGCACTTTTCGACCATTTTCGCGTTTTTTCGAAAACTTTCCCACTGTGCCACGCCCAAAAAATCGCAAAACAATAATTTCTAAAAATGAGGGTTTGTTTGTATTGATCAAATTTAGCTATGAACAAAATTTCATCGATATCTGAGGTGGTCGGGTTCAAAATTTCAGTTTTATCTTGATTTTTAAATGAAATTCATCTTATTAAAAAAAAAATAATGTATTGCTTCCATTTCAAATTATTTTCTTATCATCATTAAACAGTTTTTTCATTTTTAGTAAGATTTACAAGTTAATGTCTTGAAGTCAGGCGCAATCACAAACTTATGTATAATTTGAAAACGAAAAAAAGAATATGTTTATTACAATTTATTTATGAAAGGTTTCTGCTTCAAATGGATATGTTACAATAATGTGATTTTTATGGAAGTTGGAAAGAGAACAGTTTCTTAGAAATATTGGTTATATGACGATAAGTTAATTTAATAGTTTAATATAAATCATAAATGATTATGATATGACATATACTCGATATGTCTATTTATTTGGTATACGTTTTTGTAATTGATTACAATTCTAATCGATATTGAAAATTGTTAACTAGTCAACACAAGAAACATATTAGATTTATGTTTTTGTTGTTGTGAGTATAAGCACAAAGAAACTGGTGCGGAATGTTTTTCCGTGTTTGAAAAAAAAAATATCCAAAACAGTTTTATTGTATATATTTTGTTTTTTTATTACAGTTTTTATAAGTTTTCTGCTTTTTTCGTTAGGGAATTTGAATAAAAAACATTTTATTTAAATTTTCTTTTTATTTTGGAAAATTTTTTATTTTTTCCATAAACATCAAAAACATATGTTTTTTGTTTACAAAATTGGTATATTCACCACAGCGAACTATGGCAACATTAGAAAGGAAATGAAAGTTGAAAATTAAGAATTTGAAAAACTACGCATTGAAAATAAGATAAATTTTATTTCAGTGCGGTGACGCTCTGCACTGAATATAAGAAACACCGCAACGTTCTAATTGTGTGTATGCACTGAATTTAACAAATTTATATAAAAATCAAATAAAAATCCCTGCAAATACATAAAATATTTTTAATTGTCTGCAATATATTACAAAATAAAAAGCACCGCTCTGTAAAATGAAATCTTGAAATACTGAAAACTTTATTGTTTATCAATATATACACATACATACATACATCTATAAAACTATGTACATATGTTGGCTAGATAACCGACAGTAAGGCGTGGTACCGTATGCCATCAAAGGTTTGGATGAACTATTTACATTACATGTTAGAAACAGTCGATAGTAATACGAGTATATTATTTACATTCATGAATAACATGTAATTGTTGGAAAACAAAAACGTTAACAACCATTGTAAAAAACACCTTACTAAAACCTACATATGTATATAAAGGTTAGTCAAAAATGTCTTTATGATAAAAAAAAAAAAAGAAAATTATTATCTGTCAGGCCCGATTAAATGATGCCATACATGAAGTTATTGTCTATGGGTAGCATGTTATGCTTTAAGACCTAGTTAGCCACACGTTTTTAAAATTTATCCGTACCGTAAATGTAACGTTGGCATTTAGTGCAATTTTAGAACATAAAAAACGAACCAGCATGTTTCTGTATAAAATTAACCAAACTTTATCAGCTGTTCACAAATGTCACGTACAAACGTAGCAAAATCTATGTTCAACAGATTGCTACGTTCCGGTTACGTGACAGTTGAGCTCGGTAACTGTTCTAATGCTTTTCAGTAACATAAAAAACCAGCTGACACAGTTGGTTATGTTTGTTTACATGTGGCTAATTAGAAATTATTTAATACGATGTCTAATGCCAGTTTTCTCAATGTATTGTCAAACTGGCTGTTACTTAACCAGGACATAAATTTATTGTACCGATAAACTGCCTGTTAACAATTTTGGTTTTCTCAATGTACCGACAAAAACATTATTTTCAGTTGGCAATGCCTCTCAAAATACGTATGAAAGTTGGGAGAATTATTTTCAGTTGGCAATGCCTCTCAAAATTGATATGAAAGTTGGGAGAATAATTTATCTGTACGATAAATAAATAATTGGCAGATGAGTGCCGGTTAGCTTTGCGACAAAATAAAAGCAAACCAGACATTGAGAAAACCAAATTTCTTTAATCGGCAGTTTCTCGTTGGGATAAAATATAATCGCCTATTGAGAAAACTGGCATAAGTCTACAAATGGTCAGATAATGACGACATTTGTTGAAATTTAATAAATATAGAATTCTTTCGCTTCTAGATAGAATTATTGCTCGTATTCTATCATTTAGTCGCTACATTCGTCTTAAAAAATTTGTATCGAATTTTTTTTTTTAAACTGAGTGTTTTCCACATAAAGTTTCGAGATGAACGTAGCGTTTGAGTTACAGAATATGGGTATAAAAGAATATGGAAAGATTGTTATATATGAGAACTATGAAGGCGGTCCCTAAACACCCTCACCTTGCCAAGAAAACAAAACAAATTTGTTTAATTTTTTTTTTTACTTCTCAACATAATCTTCTTTTAGCTTGATAGACTTTTCCCAGCGATATTCAAAGCTTCGGTGCCCTCTTTATAGTCCGTACTATCTAGCTTCTTAAAATAAACATCAGCTGCAGACTCAACCTCTGTATCTGGTGAATAAAATGCGTGATGAATCAATTTGAACTTCAATTCATGGATTTTGGCCACCGCAATAGTGGATGTGTGAACTGGCTTTTTCGCCAAATGCGACCTTTTTTCGTTAACTTCATCACTTAAAGTTAGCATAATGATTCTCCTATTTTATTCACTGGTTTGGCCGTACCATTGTCTCAGGTGTGAAGTGGTGGGCCATGTCTTATGCATCGTTACGAATCGACGTAAACACTCCGCTTTATTGATGATGAAATTTCGCCAACACTGTACCACACCCATCGTGTGGCCAGCTCTTTCATTTCCAAATATGCGGTCAATATGCGACGTATAGTACTTTTTGAAATACCTATCATTTCTACTAACTCACGCACCTTCAGCCGATTATCATCCAAAACCATTTTCTCAACCATTTCTACTGTGACCACCTCATTTGGTCGACCACCATGGTGTGCGTCTTGGCAGCTCGTATGGCCTCATTTAAACTCTGCCACCCAATATTTCACAGTAAAATTTAGCTGAGATCGTTTTCTTTTGGCGGCTCCAAAAAAAAAAAACTAAACAACGTGGCACCTTGAAACTTTAAACATAAGTATGTTTATAAGGTTGGCACTTTTCACCAAAGAACATTTTTTCAATCTACTGCCGCCATCTATAAGTCAGGTTGGGTTGTTCTGGGACCACCCTTATATAAAAAAAAATTTGAGTTAATAGAAACGGATTTAGGTCAAACTAATTGGATATAGAAAATAAGCATAAACCAAATTAGAGTGGTATGAAGAAGTTCATATCGGATCCTATTTTAGGTCGAAAAATTAACAGATCTGGACTATATTTAGTAAAGTCATTTATTTTTCTAAAAAACAGAAATAAACCAAATTTGAGAAAAATCTGTGCAATAATTTTTATACCCTACACACCAGTGTACAGAGGGTATATATATGTAAGTTTGTCATTCGGATTGTAATAATTATAAAAAAAAGTTTAGACTCCATCAAAATATATATATTCTTGATCCTTACAACAAGCGGAGTTGATATAACTATGTCCGTTTGTCCATCTATGGAAATCACTATCGCGTCCTCCAAAGGTCAGCAGGGTTGCTCATTTTTACTGAAAATGATTCATTGACATCCTGAGCAGGTCGCTATTTAAAATCATCATAATCGGTTCAATAGGTCCCCAGATTTCTTGAAAAAATTTGATTTTTCCATGCTGTTCTGGTTATTGTTGTTATTCTAAACTTCTTGTTATTCTTGCTTCTTGTGTGTCTGATCTGTAATTGTTATTGTTGTTTTGGCTATTGTCTTTGGAGCATTTGCTTCATGAGTGTGTACATATGGTGTTTAAACAGAGGACCAAGTAGATCGGCTTAAAACCGCATTGGCGCAACCGCTGAATTTATCTAATGTTTACTTGTCGAATAAACCATCCTAGTCAATTTTTAATTTTTAAACCACTATGTGGTTGACCTAGACCCATCTTGTATTATACTGATCGAATCAGAATCACCATCTGATTCGATTTAACGATGTCCGTCCGTCCGTCCGTCTGTGTGTACATGTAAAGCTTGTAATCAAATTGCAGGTCGCAAACATGAATATGTTTTGATGAAATTTGGTATATAAGCTTCTATCGGCCATAGGATGAACGCTATTGAAACTGGTGAAAATCGGTCCATGTTCAGACCTAGCCCCCATACAAATGTCCCCTATCAACATAAATTGCCATAAGATCGAAATTATCATATAAACCTTGGTCAAATTGGGTTTGTATGTGTTTATTATATCCATTAATCAGTAGTCCAAAAATGAGCCCTATGGGACAAGTCTTAGTCATAGGCCCCATATAGAGCTGCTTCCCGATCTTCACTTAAATCTATCAAAAAGCAAAAATATTGCACTGATTCTTCTCAAATATTTTTTGTATATATTTTTGCAAAATACAAGAGACTTTACCAAACATAGTCAGGATCGGTCCATTTTTGGGCCTAGATATAGCATCCGGTATGAACTTTTTCATATCTGCAGCCAAACAAATTAATAAAAATCCCACTCAAATTTGGTTTATGCTTATTTTCTATGTCCAGTTAGTTGGGTCTAAGAGATAGGGTCTCTTAACGCATGGTATAGGGTATCGTATAGTCGGTCTAGACCGACTATAATTTTCTTACTTGTTAATTTTTAAAATACTTATAAAAATATATGTAACTAAAAGCATTGAAATTAAAAATACTTATAAAGGCTTAGCTAACCTAAAATTTTCGTAGCCGATTTCTTTTCTCATGGTCGCATGATCCTGCAATGGAAAGCTCTAATAATAGAAGAATAATATAATTTTTCATATAGAAGTTAATTGTAAGAAGTCTATAATTAATATTAGGCAAGGCGATTTCTTGTGACCGATGTAAGTTTCACAGTTTTACCCCGATTTTGACAAAAAATTTATCATTTGAAAGGTATTTTTTTTAGCCGTTACCCAGATTTACAGATTTTGATCGTCTGGAATATTTTTTTGGAGTTATGATCGTTTAAAGTTGCTACTAACACATACATAAAATAATACAATGCTATGTGTGTGTTTATTAAATTTGTTAATGTGTTTGTGTTAATGTGCTGAGTTTGTTTTCTTCATTTAAAATTAGTTGAATTGTGAAGCATACCTTTAGGTTCTTTATAAAATGAAAAAATAAAAATTCCTAGAATTTTTACTCGAATTTCGAGCGCTGGAATCTGCTAGTAATAATAAATACTGGTCAAAAAACAATTATTTTTTAATTTAAATGGCAATGGAAGTTAAAGGTTGAGTAACTTTTTTGAAATTATAACCGTACCCAACTTATAATATTGATTTTAAGATACATGTGGAGGATATGAAAGATATATTTAAGTGAAGGTAAGGACTTTGGCTAAAAATGGTCTCATAGAGTTGATTAATAGTTGTAATAAACACACATAAACAATATTTGACCATGATCGATATGATAATATAGATTTTAGGGAAATTCAAGTTGATCTCATTGGGGTCATTTATATGGGGGACTGGTTGTAAACATGCACCGATTTTCACGAATTTCAATACCGATCGTCCTATGGCCGCTAGAAGCCTATCTATCGAATTTCATTAAAATATGTTTATAATTGTGCCAGACGGACTGACAGCCAGATGGACGGACAGATAGACGGACGGACGGACATCGTTAAATCGTCACAGAAAGTGATTCTTTGGCGATCGATATAATAAAGCACAAAATCTCAACGCAGTGGTGTTGGATATAATTAATAGAGGTGTTGGGATTTTAGGACATCTACGTTTATGGGCCCGATTGAACATCACATGTAGCTGCCTTTACTTGGTGTAATTTAAGTCCTGCACCGTAACTGTATTCCCATCTACTGACATATGTATAACCATAATTTAATTTCTTTACGGGAACCAACCACTCCTATACAGTTTTTGGCCTGCGCGGATTGCTTGACTTTCGAAATCGAACATTCTATAACAAAACCTCTTGTAAGATATCAAAAAGAATTGTACTGGGTTACGCTAATCGTACTTTTAAATGGGCAGTTTTTTATTTTTTTTTCAAGATTTTTCACATTTTAAAGGGTGTATCTAATGTCAGTTTCCAAACTCCAAGATAACGGAAATTAAAAATCCAATTTTTATATCCTATACCAATATCCTCGTCAGGGTATATTGATTTTATGCTAATGTTTGTAACTACCAAAAATATTTGACCAGACCCATCTGTTATTATACCGATCGACTCAGAATTACTCCGACTCGAATTAGCGATGTCTGCCCGTCATCAAACAAATATGAGCATCATCTCAAATATATGTAAAAAGTGCAATATGTAGAATGTACAAATCATACATCACATATGGCAACTCTTGCAAAATGCAAAAATATTAAAAAATTCAAAAATAACGATTGCTTGTTTGGACAGAGTTGTATCTTCTGAAATTAATAGGAAGTAAAAGCTGTATGGTATGAAAACTGGTTCTTAACCACACTGCTCGTAGGCCTGACTTTAGGTGAGTGTGTTAAAGCGCATGACTAAAAAGTGCAAGTATGAGTGTATGTGAGATAGATGCAGGTTCAAACTCACGGCCGCCCTAAGTAGAAAAATTATAGAAACAATCTATTCAATTATAACATAACAATTATCACAATGTTCAATAAATCGCTGATGAAGGCTGAAATGCCAGAAACCGGTCCGATTAAGAATACAGTGTAATTATGGATTTTTTATATATATGCTTTCTTCTTCTTTACCACGCACCATTGAAATATGAATATAGTTTGATGAAATTTTGCATATAAGTTTTCATCGGCCATATAAACGAATGCTATTGAAATCGGTGAAAATCAGTGATGTTCAGACCTAGGCCCCATACAAATGACCCCTATTAGACCGACTTAAATTGATAAAAGATCCAAATTATAATATAGTTCTCGGTAAAATTTTATTGTTTATTACACCCAACAATTAGTAGTCCCAAAATAAACCCTATATGACAATTTTTAATCATAGCCCTCATATAAAGCTGATTCCCGATCTTCACTTAAATCTATCAAAAAAACAAAAATATTGCACAGATTTTTCTCACATTTAGTTTGTATATGTGTTTGCACCAAATAGCATTCGATATGAACTTTTTTGAAATCCGAAGAAAAAAAATTAATAAAAAATGCCACTCATATTTAGCTTATGCTTATTTCCTATATCCACTTAGTTGGAAATAAAACCCTTTCTATCGATAGTCGGTCTAGATCGACTATAATTTTCTTAATTGTTTTCTATTTTTAAACTCTTTCTTTTAACTCATACTCTCCGTCTGTCAGTGTGTCGTGGTGCAACCCCATTCCCCCTTATCCAATTGATCTGAAACTTGGCCCGTAGTCTTGTTGTGACTACAGATTAATTTTGGGGCAGTCACGCACAGTCACGCGTGGTCTCACACACTCACGGAGTGATCTAAATGTCATTTGCCCTCATCCGATCGATCTGAAACTTGGTCCATACACTTGCTGTGAAAACAAGATTAACTTTGACTTAGTCATGCACAGTCACGGAATGATTTAAACCCCATTTCCCCTCTGTACATTAGGGTGACAGCCATTTTTTTTTAAATTTCAAAACGTGCTCAAAATTTGAGCCAAATCGGAAAATGATTTCGGGACGCGTATTGGGTTCAAAGTTCAAATATGAATTTATATGTAAAAATGATTAAAAAAAAAAATCATTTTTCACAAAAATTTTGATTAAAACAGCCAAGTTATATCAAGTTCCCCAGGCAATAAATGCGTTGCTGACCACTTGATTAATAAACTCGAGCTCACCTTTTTAAAGACATTGAAATAATTTACAACAACAATATTTTTGCATTCTCCTGATCCCAAAATGATAATATGTAAAGTATTTTGCATCTCGTCTCGGGTTAATTTCAGAAAATAAGTCCAGAATATTATTTTTGGAATTATTGAAATATTATCAAGAAATTTTATCGAAATCTTTCCACAAATATATATTATTTCGATATTTTGTTTTAAAAAAATGTTAATATCCTTAAATTTGACATTTGACCTTAAAGGGGGACCATTTATAGTGTTTAAATTTAACCTTAATTAACTGGATTGAGAACTTATATCAAGTAGTATAATATTTTGACATTTAACATTTTGACATTTTGATATTTTAACAATTGAAAAAGTATGGAAAATCACATTTTTCTTCAAATCCGCTGAAATAAAAACGCTGCCCTCGCCAAATTTAGAACAGGATACCTACAATATTTGGGATTTTTAATCAGATATATTTTGTTAAAGAGGCCTTAGAGTCCAATCGTTGACTTCGGAAATTTTCTTGAACAAAATTTTTGAAAAATTTAAATTGGAGATTTTGAAATAGTGCTACGTACCATTTAGACATTAATTTATAACGGCATAACAATAGACTAGATGCAAAATACTTTACATAAGATCATTTTGGGATCAGGAGAATGCAAAAATATTGTTGTTGTAAATTATTTCAATGTCTTTAAAAATGTGAGATCGATTTTTTTAATCAAGTGGTCTGCGACGCATTTATTGCCTGGGAAACTTGATATAACTTGGCTGTTTTTCAACCGATAATAGATTTCGCTGTTTTATTGGAAAGATAATTTACTCTAGATTATGGTTTATTAATTAATTAGATTTAAACGTAATTATTAATATCAAAATTTTTGTGAAAAACGATTTTTGTTTTTGATAATTTTTACATATAAATTCATATTTGAACTTTGAACTCAATGCGCATCCGGAAAACATTGTCCGAGTTGGCTCAAATTTTGCGCACTAAAGTTTTAGATCCAGTGTCACAATAATCCGACCCGCACACCTCAAAATTTTTTTCATACAAACCGCTGTCACCCTACTGTCCATAGACATATTGTGACCAAAAATTTATTTTAAAATAGTCACGCAGTCACGGAGAGATTCAAAACTCATTTGCATAAGGCGAGAAAGAGTTTTAATAAAAACTTTGTTTTTATGGTTTAGATTATTAATTTTTTCTAACTTGATATCAAAAAATTATTGAATAGCAGCACTTTTTACCTTTTCTCAAATTCTTACCATCACAATTCTTACCATCACAAAGTAATGGGTGTAAACTTTTTGTTGGAAAAAAGAAACTTCTTTAGATTTGATTTTAATAGCCGGAAATTAAAAATTGTATGTATCTGTTATTTTCGATTATTTGTTTTTACAGTTTTTGTTTCCATTCCTTAGATACCACTCTATATCACCATAAAACCATTTATTATAATTATTAATTTGTATTGGCTATTAGGGCGATACTAATAAAAATTTATAAAAAATAGAAGTAAAAACACGTAATCTTATTGTTAAACATAAAATTAAGTGAAGTTGATTTACCTTTGACATGACTTTTTATGGCGTTAGCTATTAATATATTTAACATTCATTAACGTTTTATTTTTACCCAAAAATTTGGATTTAACCCTTTAGTGCTTACATTTTTGTAAATCATGTGATTTATTTTTATAGCCTAACTAAGGTGAAAGAAACCCAATGATCAAAATTGTTATTGTTAAAAAAAATTGAGTTTGGAAAAATTTTACGTGCATTTTAATTCTCCTGAACTGCAGTTAAAATGACAATTAGACATCAAAGTTTTTGTGGAAATTCTATAATATTCTAGATAATATTTTGAATACTTATGGTATTTTCTTTTGATGGTGGATCAAAAATGAGACAGAATGATCAAACATTAATTAAACTAGGCAACATAAAATTTAAAAATGTGTATACCTTAAGTACGAATTTTTCTTTTACGACCTGCTAAATTGGAAAATTGTCAGGTATATATTTGCGGCGATCAGGTTAAAAAATTGTTCGGTCAAGAGCATATTTAGTAATGGCACTTGTGTTGATCCAAAACATGTGAGACATTAGATAGATTTAATATCGGGGGACTGCTTTATATGGGGATTATGACTAAACTTAAGGCTCCAGTCTTTATTTTTAGATTGATGATTTCTGAATATAATAAAACAAACCAAGGTCTGGATAATTTTATAGTAATTTTAGATGTACCCATAGTGAACATTTGTAGGAGACTAGGTCTGAACAGACACCGATTTTTCACCAATTTCAAAAGTTACTATTATATGACTGATAATAAACGCAATTTCATCGAAACTGCCACCTGCATGCAGTTTATGAAAATTAGTGAAAAAATTAAGAAAAGTCGAATTTTGTACTCGGTAATAACTTGAAAATTTATCCATAGATTTTCTTCTATGATCTCTTGATTTTTTGAAAAGATCCAAATAAACAATTACTTGGCTTTTGTCGATATAGATTTTGATCCAATTTTTTGCTAATTTTTTAAACACTAAATTTTGTCGAGAAAAGAATTTTTTTAAATGTTTTTTCCATTGCAGTTACTGTACTAATATGATTTGAAAATAAAGGTCAAACAAAGGTAAACAGATTTGTTGCTACCAACTCACGACATACTTCGAAAAAACAAAAAAAAAAAAAAAAAGTAACAGTGTAAAGTTCGGCTGTAACGAATCTTCGATACCCTCCATCCATGTTCTAAACACAATATTATAACCAAGATTGTCAACACTAACAGACGAAAAGGCCAGTTTTCAAATTATATTGGCTAGAGCCTTTACAATAATTGTTTTTGATTGTTTAAAGAGAGTAAGAGAAATAACAAAGATGATTATCACTCTTACTCTCATTGATAAACTATTCGTTCACATGTACAAAAAAAAATTAGAACAAAAACAACAAGCAAGCAGACGTGTCATGATATATATTTACATACATACATATATGCACATTAGGTTTACAATTTTCTGGGTTTTTTTTGCAAAAAACTGCAAGCTTCAGTTGATAAAGAAACCGACCTGAAACCGACTACATTTCTGATTCAGATTGAAAATCAAGTCTATTTATACCATATACCACTATGTGGTTTGGGTATAATGACTTTGTGCTGCTGTTTGTAACTACCAAAAATATTTGACCTAGACCCATCTTTTATTATACCGATCGAATCAGAATCACTAACTGATTCGCCCCGGTAGGTGAGTAGGTAGCGTGCTCGCCTATCATGCGGGGGTCGTGGGTTCGATTCCCACCAGAGGCTTTGGCCTGTCGCTGCAAAAAAAAAAAACAAAAAAAACTAGCCAAATTAGAATCTGCAGACAAGCCACTCGGCTTCGCGGAACTATGCTTTAAAAAAAAAAAAAAAAAAAAAAAACGAAATTTTCAATCGCGTTGAGGCACCCCTACATTTAACGATGTCCGTCCGTCCGTCTGTGTGTCCATGTAAACCGTGTAATCAAACTGCAGGTCCCAAATATGAATATATTTTGATGAAATTTGGTGTGTAAGCTTTTATCGGCCATAGGATGAAGCTGTTGAAATTGGTGAGAATCGGTACATGTTCAGACCTAGCCCCCATACAAATGACCCCTATGAAATCGACATAAATTGCCATAAGATCCAAATTGTCATATAGATCTTACTCATGCGTTTATTATATTTTTTTTAAGAATTTTTTTTTTTTTTTTTTTTTTTTTTAAGCCTAGTTCCGCGAAGCCCAGTGGCTTGTCTGCAGAATCTAATTTGGCTTTTTTTTTTTTTTTTTTTTTTTGCAGCGACAGACCAAAGCCTTTGGTGGGAATCGAACCCACGACCCCCGCATGATAGGCGAGCACGCTACCTACTCACCTACCGGGGCGTATATCCATTAATGAGTAGTCCAAAAAATCCCTATGGGACAACTCTTAGTCATAGGCCCCATATAGAGCTGCTTCCCCATCTTCACTTTAATTTATAAAAAAAACAAAAATATTACACCTATTCTTCTCAAATATTGTTTGTATATATTTTTGCAAAATACAAGAGACTTTACCAAACATAGTCAGGATCGGTCCATTTTTGGGCCTAGTCACCATATAGATACAGCATCCGATATGAACTTTTTCATATCTGTAGCCAAAAAAATTAATAAAAATCCCACTCAGATTTGGTTTATGCTTATTTGCTATGTCTAGTTAGTTGGGCCTATGAGATAGGGTCTCTAAACGCATGGTCTAGACCGACTATAATTTTCTTACTTGTTTTTTTTTTTAGTATTAAAGACTTCTATACAGTTAACATTTCCAGGCCCTTTTATATTTTTTTGATAAAAAAAGAACTAACGTTTCAATATCTTATTTTATTTGATCAAGACGCCGTGGTTTTAGACCAAGCTCCTTCCACAGATTATATATCTCTGTCCAAATAATTGCATATTTTTCGTTTTTACGTTTTATAACCTTGGCTAAGGCATTAAATTTCTCTTAATGGCTTCTTTCTTTAGAATGTTGTTTACCAGTATGCCCTATCGCGCTTCGCCATGATTTGCCGAGACTTATTGACAATTTTTTTCCTACAAATTTTGTATTGTGCAATTAAAATATTTTATTGAATTTAGTTTATATTTTTTTAATTTCAATGCGTGCTGATATACAATATGTTTTTGTTTTTCATTCGGTGCAACATTTATAAAATTTTTCGGCGTTCGTACTCTGGAGCAAGGTACATCTAGCTGCCCATGAGAAAGAACATGGATTTTTTAAATTAAATCGGATAGCACTTAACTGTTGGCTTTGAATTTTGAATATCCTTTGGCAATTTTTCAATTTAGCGATTTTTGATTTTTGCCAATTTTTGATTTTAACGATTTTTGCTCTTGAAGATTTTTGTTTTTTATTTCTTCTCGAATTTTTGTTTTTTTTTTTTTTTTTTTTTTTTTTTTGGCGATTTTTGATTTTTGGCGGTTTTTGATTTTGGTGATTTTTAATTTCATATTTTCCACGATTAATTATTAATTAATATACTTGTCAAAACTTTCAAGACGCTCGCTTTTGTAGTACTTAAAATTTTTGTATAGGAGGTGCCACGCCCACTAATCCCATCCCACCCAAATTTTATCGTTCTACTCACACTAATATCAGATTGACTCGTGGAAAGTGTCTGGGTTTCCTGATCACGCCCATTTTTTGTTCGACTAATTACATAAATAACTTATGGGCTCACGCAGTCACAAGGCTCTCACTTTTACAGTGCTCTAGATATATGTCATTTAATAATTACTTTCCATTGGAGGTACCACGCACATTGGTCCGATACGGCCCATTTTTTGTGCGACTACTCACATTAATAATAAAGATGACCTGAGACAAATTTGCAAAGCTGTCTCTGTCATAGTATTCGAGATCTGTAATATTGTATGGGAGGTGCCACGCCTACTTATCCGATCCCGTCCATTTTCTGTATGGCCACTAACACAAGTAAAAGGTGAGATCACACAAATTTGTAAAGCTCTCTCTGTCATATTATATATATATATATTTGTTCCTGTTACTCTTGCAAGGAGCATAGGGCTGTCATAGTACTCAATATATATCTATTAATAGGCTAGGCGATTTCTTGTGACCGATGTTTTGTTCTACCGTTTTATCCCGATTTTGACCAAACGTATATTGTTTGAAAGGTATTCCTTTTTATTTGTTTTGCAGATTTACAGATTTTAAATTTGTTCCTTTATTTTAAGTAGACTGCATTTAAAGTTGCTACTAACACATACATAAAATTATACAATGCTATGTGTTTATTAAATTTGTTAATGTGTTTGTAATAAAAATGAGTTTGTTTTTCGTGTTGATTTGTGAATTGGCTATAATTGCTTAGCATACCTTTAGGGTCTTTATTTAATGAAAAAATAATATTTCATAGAATTTGCTCTCGAATTTCGAGGGCTGGAATCTGCTAGTGATATTAAAAGTTCACTTTATATAGGAGGTGCCATGCCCACTAAAAATATCAAAATAATTTGTAGCCTATATCCATCCTTCAGGACCATTTTAAATATTGGAACCAACATTTTTAAAATCAGATGAGTAGTTACGGAGATTACCTGCTACAAACAAATAAGCAAACACACATTACCTCTTTATTATTTTAGTATAGATAGATTATATGAAATTTATTGGAGTATCTTTAAACCACAGCAACCGGTGCATTTTTCTGGATGTAATGGAGTCAATAATGTCTGTTGCAGTTTGGTCTCACTCCATATGCGGCAATTTTGTTTTGTTTATTAACAAACATGTTCAGCAAATACAATTTTATCGTCTATAAATAGCGCGAATCGATGACTGATTTTCAAAGTAAATTTGGATAAATTGGTAACGTTATTCAAGCATGAATCTATTCTGGATGATTTGCCAGAGTCTACTGATCATAAATGTCAAAACGTGAGCGTAGTATGACAGTTCGTTTGATAGCTAACCCTTTCGTAAATTCTATCTAAGCAAAAAAAAAACATATTTCATTAAGTACCGGATCGATCTACTCCTCCAAATAATCAAGTTTTCCCTTGGGTGCAATTATCTTATTTGTTAAACTAATTAATAAGTCATCAATAAGTTTTGCTGACAGGTTCTCTTTTTATGCTTCTCAAATGATTTTTCATTAACAGCGTTAAAATTCAGAATTTCTTTTATGGCTCTTTCGGAATGTTTGTTATCAACTTAAATATGTTGTTATATATTGTTGTCTTACTGACGATTTAGAGAACCAATTATGAGTCTCTTTGACCAAGAAGTATATATTTGGGGGAAGTTTTTGAAATAAGTGCAATATTGTTTAACATGAACTGTTATATTTAAAAAGCGCTGAAACCACTGAAAAACAAAAACGTAATGCGCTTATTTTGCGTTTATTTTTACAGCTGATAAATGGAAAAAATTCGCTATTTGGATAGCTAAAAGGTGCTACATCAAGAGCGAAAAGCGCTAACTTCGCATCACTGCCTGCAGTTATGTAAAAGCGCATATCGGATGCTGTATTTATATGGTACTAGGTGCAAAAATGGAGAGAAGATCGTGAACATATTTAATAAAGTCACTTATTTTTCTCAAAAACAGAAATAAACCCAATTTTTCGATCAGGGTATAATGACCTGACTGACTCAGACTCATTTTCTGAGTCGATTTAGTTATGTCCGTCCGTCCGTCTGTGTGTCCATGTAAACCTTGTAATCAAACTACAGGTCGCAAATATGAATATATTTTGATAAAATTTAGTATCTGAGCTCCTATCGGCCATAGGATGAACGCAATTGAAATTGGTGCAAATCGGTTCATGTTCATACCTAGTCTCCATACAAATGACTCCTATGAGATCGACTTAAATTGCCATAATATCCAAATTATCATATAGACCTCGGTCATATTGGGTTTGTGTTTGTTTATTACATCCATATATTAGTAGTCCCAAAATAAAATCTATAGCACAATTCTTAGTCATAGCCCCCATATGTAGCTGATTCCCTATCTTCACTTAAATCTAGCAAAAAACAAAAATATTGTGCAAATTTGGTTTGTATATGTTTTTGAAAAAAATAAGTGACCTAACCAAATATGGTCAGATCGGTCCATTTTTCGACCTAGTCCTCATGTAAATATAGCATCAGATATGAACTTTTTCATATCCGAAAGCAAAAAAAAAAAAAAAAAAATTAATAACAATGTCACTCAAATTTGATATATGCTGATTTTCTATATCTAATTAGTTGGACTTATGATATAGGGTCTATAAGCGCATGGTATAGGGTATCTTATAGTCGGTCTAGACCGACTATAATTTTCTTAATTGTTGTATATGAAATTTTTTTGGAGTATCTTTTACATTTGTCTACATCATTCCTCGGCTATTGGGGCTAGAGCAATGGTTCAAAAATGGTGGTCCGCGGACCCCCAGCGGTCCGTAGAGGCCTTCCAGGGGGTCCGCGAACTGTTCTACCAAAATTAACTTTTAAAACGAAATATAAAAAAAAGAAATTAACAGCACTCTTGATAAAGATATCCAACCCATTAAAATAATTTTAAAAAAATAGTTAATTTGAAAAAATTATGATAAAAAATGTATTTGTAAAATATAAATATTTGTTTTTTAAGCATATATTTTAATGAAATATTACATCTCTTGCAATAAAAAAGAGCTTTTGATAATTGTGTAATAAAATTGATAAAGTACCTTTCGATCAACACTGATATCACATATACCATGTTTACCATCACTAGATAAATCAGCTGATTTTGTTTTTATTTTCATTTCATATTTATTGTCGTTAGTCGTATGTGTGTTTTTTTAACTAGTAATAAAATCCAAAAAATGTAAAAAAAGAAAATATGACGAAAGTTATATGAATTTCGTATTTACATTTGTAAAAAATAACGATATTGTAATGCCTCAGTGTGTAATTTGCTTCAAAACCTTTTCCAATGATGCTATGAAACCAGCAAAATTAGAGAGGCACTAATTGCAAACCACCCACAATTTAAAGATAAAAATTCAGATTTTTTTTTCTTCTAAAATCAGATCACTGAATAAAGTAAGATTGGATTCCACAGGTGATTTAAATGTTGAACAGGAAAGGGCTATGGAAGCTTCCTATAAAATAGCAATGTTAATTGCTAAAAACAAATAGCCACACACAATTGGAGAAGACTTGATCAAATCTTGTATTGCCGCAGTTTGTAACGTAATGCTTGATACAGCCAATAAAGATAAGCTGATGAAAGTAGGCTCTGTCAAATAACACTGTCAAAAGAAAAATTAATGATATGGCACAAAATATTATGGAACAGTTATTATAAAAAATATGAAATCACCATTCATTGCTCTTCAATGTGATGAAACAGACGTTTCTTATTCAAGCCAACTTTTATTTTATATTTTATTGCAGATTTATTGCAGAAAATGAATTTTGTAAAGAGCTTTTATTTATGAATGCGTTGCCTACAACATCACAAGGAACTGATATTTTTCAAACATTTTCTGATTTTTTAATGGAAAACAATATTCCCTGGAAAAAAGTAGTGGGAACATGCAATGATGGTGCACCGTCAATGATGGGTTCTCGATCTGGGTTTTTAAAATTAGCCAAAGATATGATTGTGTCACACTGCATAATTCATCGACAATCACTTGCTGCTAAAACCCTTCCAGATGAACTGAAAAGTGCTCTGCAGACTGCAATAGATGTCGTTAATGTTGTTAAGACCAGTGCATTGAGAACTAGAATTTTTGGAGTGCTATGTCAAGATCTCAATGCAGAGCAAACAAAATTTTTTTTCCACACAAAGGTGCGTTTGCTTTCAAAAGGAAATATGCTGAAAAGGTTGAAATTTTTTAATAAAAGGAGGCAACACATTTTTGGATATTGTATAAAACTTTTTTTTGTATCTAAAATTTTATGGATTTTATTAAGTTTTTTCCTTTTCCTGTCAAGTAACAAAATATCGAGTTAGGGCCTTTTTATATTAAGCCATCGATATATTTTAATTTTTATTTAGTATTCCTGAAATGGGATAAATCCATTTATTTTGAAATGTTTTGTTCCTTTTTGAATAAGTGCCTTTTTGAACTTTAAAAGTTTCTGTTATTTTTATTTAGTTTTGAATTATAAATGTTTTTCTTATTTATTTCTTTTTTTTTTCTTTTTTTACAAAACACTTTTTAAAAATCTTTTTATTTAGGTTTTAACGTTTTTTTTAATAATAAACATATTTTTTCTCATTATTTTCACATATTTTTTAAAATAAAAATATTTGGAGGTCCGCGAGCTTGTAAAAATGTTTCAAGGGGTCCGTGAAGCAAATTAAGGTGGGAACCTATGGCCTAGAGACTCCAAATTCAAACAATATTATCCCAATTTTTTTTTAAGGTAAATGGTTTATTTTGTAAGCGAGCGTGATTTCAGCAGACAGACGGACATCACTATATCGAATATATATACTTTCTAGGGTCACAAATAATATTTTCCATGAGTTACAAATGGATTGACTAGCAGATATATACCCACTGTGAAGGATATAAAAATCATAAAACAACTTTTCCATAAAATTATTTTTTATTGCGATTTTCGTATACATGAAATAAAAACGACGCCAATTAATTAGTACAATTTGAGTTGTTTTTTTTTTTGGTTTTTGCTTGTTTCTTTAAAATTTTGTCACACTAAAAGTATAAAAAAAAAAAATTATTATCAACTTTGCATACAAATACAATTGGCTATTATTGATTATTGATTTTAGCTGAAAACCAAATACAGTTTTTAACTACGCATTTGATGCGCCATTAATTGATTTAAAGTGCTAAAATTTGTAATCAGATAAAGGGTGTGGCAAAATTCACGCCAGTTTTCAATTTGCCGCCATTTGTGCAATAAAGTGTTGGCAACCAAAAGAAAAAGACGGTTTGACAGTTGATAGTTTAGGGTTGGTAAAAATGGAGCATTACACGATAGAACAAAGAGTTTTTATTGTTGAACAATATTTCAAAAATAATATTAAGAAAATTTCGTACAAAATATTGTCGGAATATTGATTTAACTTGATCAACTATTAGTGAGCAATTAAAAACTTCAAGCAGACTTAATTGCTGATGCTAAGTACACTGGCGGTTAAATATAGAAATAGAGGCTGAAAGTTCAGGAACATCAATTCGGCGTCGTGGATAGGAATTGCAAGTTTTAAGCAGCTCTCTACAGCGTGTACTCGCTGAAGATCTGAGTCTCTACTTTTATACTCGTAAGGCACTGTTACAGGTTCAATATATATTGTTATGTTTGAATCGTGATCCCTATCGCAGAATGGCCTCCTATTCTAAAATCCATTAAAATTGAACGTGATCCATCAATAATGCATGCTACATGTTCAATATGTATTGTGGTCAATATATACTCAACGTGTAACAGTGCCTTGTAAGAGTAGAGACTGCGTTCATACCCCACAATAACAAATTTCGAATGCGATCCCCTGAATAAAAATCAAAGTAAACTTGAGTCGCCCCACGATACTCTTGTTCAAACGATAAATACATTCGCGAACGCTAGGAACAACATGATGCAAGAGATGATGAAAATACAATCCATGATATTTCAAGCTGTACTAAGCAAACCATGAACTGTTTGAATATATATTTCTGGAACGCAAATGGCTTAAGCCGACATAAAGATGAACTTTTCTTTGTATGATACTAAGAATGTAGTGGCTCAGCTATCCTAACTTAATTCAGATTAAAACATTATTTAATGTGCGATCATTGTGTAAACTACCTTCAAGCTTTGAAGAACTTGAAAAAAAGCCTAGTGATTTCATCAATATATTCTCCCCCAAGGTTTTCTATATCAGAAAATCAATATAAAATTTTTTTTATATCACTAGGCCCTCGTTTCATAGTTGCTGGCGATTGTAATGCCAAGCATACATTTTGGGGGTCACGGCTTATTTCGCCTAAGAATCGTGTTTTGTTTAACACAATTTTTAAAATGGGCATGGATGTGGTCTCAAGCGGAGAACCAACGTACTGGCCAACAGACCCGACTTAATCGACATCGGAGTAATGAAGAACATCGCAAAAGCACTTGTGTATGTAGAATCTTCATTGGAATTCTCATGTGACTACACATCCGTTATTGTTACTATTTCGAATTCCCCCCCCACAAAGCTTCCCGCTAAGAACACCAGATGATATTGACCTCTCGATTATTAACTTCGAGCAAAATCTCAAACTAACTGCTCAACTTGCTACTAAACCCCCTCGTCGTACCAGGCCATATAGAACTTCCTCTGTTGAACTTCTTCTGTTGTAGATGTATTAGGTGAAAAAAGAAGAATTCGAAAAGAGTGGCAACTGCACAGATCTCCTCAACTTAAGCAACAATTGAAAGAATGCAGGAAAAACCTACGGAAACTGCTTGAAACACAAAGAAACGCTAAATTGAATAGATATCTTGAAAATCTGGATCCAACAGAAAAAACTGATTAATCTTTGTGGCGTGCTACAAAAAATCTTAAAAGACCTGTTGTATGCAAGCCTTCTATAAGAACTGAGAGTGGAGGATGGGCTACTCCGAATATGACCACTAGTTCTACTGATAAGTTGCCACCTGTTACTTCACAGCATAGAGCAGTGTCCCTTCGTTTTGAGATTCGAGAGGTCGAAAAGGCTATTGTTGATTTAAACCCCAAAAAACATCGAGGATCGATGGGATCAGTAATAAAATCATTTTGGAGTTACCCCGAATAGCATTAAAAATAATTCTGTTTATTTTTAATGCTATAATACGCCTTGAACATTTTCCCCCAGAGTGGAAAGTTTCGCCATTACAATGATACCTAAACCAGGTAAAGATCACACAAAGGTCAATAGACCAATAAGTTTACTCTCGAAATTACTCGAGAGAATTTTTGTAAACAAACTTACAATATCCGTAGATCAAAATAATGTCATTCCAGCACATCAATTTGGTTTCAGACGAAAACACAGCACCACTGAGCAAGTTCACAGAATTGCAAGTGCCGTAAGAAGAGCTTTTGAAGAGAGAAAGTACTGCTCTGCACTTTTTATAGACGTTTCTTCGACCGAGTTTGGCACGAGAGACTCCTCTATAAAGTTAAACAGTTGTTGTCCACGAACACATAATCCAATGGAGAGCTATTTAATTAATAGAAAATTCTCTATAAGAAAGAAAAACTTTGTGAGCCCTCCACAGATAATTCATGCGGATGTACCAGAAGGTAGTATCGTGGGTTCGCTTCTGTACGTCCTTTACATATCAGACATGCCAACAAATGAAAACACACTTACATCGACTTTTGCGGATGATACTGGAATTTTCAGCGTACACGAAAACCTCTCAACAGCATCTTTTCTTTTACAGAGCCATATTGAACAGCTGGAAGATTGGCTAGATATGTGGAAGATCAAGGTAAATGAACAACAGTGTATTCACGTGACTTTTATCTTAAGAAGGGAGACTTACCCTCAAATTCGAATTAAGAACCAGCCTATACCTCAACATTCCTTTGTTAAATACCTAGGACTACATCTTGATCGCCGGCTTACCTGGAAGGACCATATAGACGCTAAATTAACACAAATAAAATTGAAATTAGTCCAATTCACATGGCTAATTGGCAGGAACTCAAAGTTAAGTTTCTATTGTAAGCTCTTGATTTATAACTCGATTTTTAAACCCATTTGTTGCTACGTATTTCAGTTATGGGGAACACCCTCAGCTGCAAAAACAGAAAGAATACAAAGATGCCAAAACACGATTTTGAGAATGATTACAGGCGCACCATGGTACGTGAGAAACTCACATTTGCACAGAGACTTAAATGTTTTTCTAGAAAAATGCGAAATTACTAGATATAGCTAGATAGATATGCTCAGCCGAATCCTCTAGCAACAATCGTATCTACCAACGCTTAAGAAGGAGGGAGACTGCTGATCTCAAAAGTATATACCAACAAGATCACAGCCACCCAAGTATTGAGTGAGGAAATTCAATGTTGCTTCAACGAAATTAAGACACATTTGTGACCTTCTCCGAGAAAAGGGACCTAGTGTGTCAAAAAACGGGTTATGTCAAAAACGGTGGATTCTGGTACTAAAAGGGTGTAGAAACTTTAAATGCGTTTTTTTCTCAAAACTTAATTTTCACACACTAGGTCCCTTTTCTCGGAGAAGGTCACATTTATGTAAAATGGTCATGGAAAATTTCAACAAAAGAGAGCGTTTCCATACATAACCCAATCCTGTATACTTTATGATTCAATTAAAAAAAAAAATATATAAATAAAAAACCATTGTTTTCTGTATTTCAAATCTTGCTTTCATTTTGGGTCACCCTTGATGATTACAAATCAATAAATAATTTCAATTTTAATAATTAAAGAAGAAAGACAATTTTTTTTTTCTAAACATTTAAATCATGGACTTATTTATTGGCTTTTACTATTGTAATATCGATCAATTGACTTGAATTAGTATAAATATTTAATATAATATGGTTATAAAATATTTTATTTTTAGTAAATGTGTTCAAGTTATTGTGGTATTATGTTAATGGGTTGTTACGACTGTTACGTGTTTATTTTTTAAGGCCTACTGACTCTGTTAACTTTAAAATGTTATGCAACAATAAAACTATTATTAGCTAATATGCTTTCTTTTATTTCGTTTTATCACTTGACAACAGTGGGCACTCTTTACACTTTGTTTCTTTATTTTTTTTTTTAACACATTAGTTAAGAAACATATATGCACTTGCTGGAAAAAGTATCCGTACACCTAAAATCAAAACTGTCATACTACAAAAAAAAATAAAAAAATAAGAAAAAAATTACCTAAGCTGTGATTTTTTTTTTTTTTTTTTTTTTTTTTATAAATTTTTAACTATTTTTTTGATTTTTTAAATTTATTTAAGATTTTTTGCCAAAAAAGAAAAAAATCGCCAACCGAATTGTTCTAAAGTTTAACAACAGTATTTTCGATTGTAGTAACAGCAATTTTATAGCAGTTAACCATTTTCTATTGCAATAGAATATTTACTATTAAGAAATAGGTTACCACAAAAAAATTTAATTAGTTATCAAGAAATGTTATTGTAATTTTAATATATTTTGAAATAAAATAAATGTTAGTTATAAAAAACTCCTTAATCATAATTCCTATAAAATGAAAATACTTATAGCAGCAAAATAAGTTTATTTTACCAATAAAGGTATTTATACAAATTTTGAAACAAATTCAATTGAGGCAACTGAGTTAAATCGAGTATAATATGTTTCAATTCTAAATATTGGTGATTACAATAATAAATTCTGTTATAACCAGATTTCAGAAAAAACACACACTGAATAAAAACTCGTACATATACATATGTAAACAAACACAGCTCAAAACAACAAACACACATTTTATTTTCATATCAATTATGTGTGTTTCTAAATTTTGTAATTTGCCGAACGAAATCATGAATGTGTTTCGTTTTAATACTTGATTGTGAACACGAACATGTTTCTAACACGTATTTATTTGAACACATATAAACCACACAGTTTCGAGTGTAGCTATATTTTAAGTTCGTGTTCTGTTCGTGTTCTCAAAAAAAAAAAAAAAAAAAACAGAACATGAACATGAACATGAACAGTATACAAGTTCGAGTGTAGCTTTATTTTCAGTTCGTGTTCTTGAAAAAAAATTAAAACATTATCCACTACCGATCGGAAAAATCCGATACACCCCGATAAAAACGAAGACAATTGTTTCAACCAAATTTATTTAAAAAATTTAAAATAATTCATTAGCAGGTATAAAAAATAAAAATATAATAATAAAAATAAAAAAATAATAAAAATAAAAAAATAATAGAAAAAAAAAACGAAAATAATTCATAAACAAAATATAAAAATTTCTCTGTGTGGTTAAATGAAACTGTTGTAATTCACTGAACTCGAACCTGTTTATTGTTCATGTTCTGTTTTCCGCAGTACAAGTGCAAGAACACGAATTTAAAATAAAGCTACACTCAAACATGTGTAATGTGTAATGTGCATGTTTTTTTTTTGAGAACACGAACACAACACGATCTTAAAATATAACTACACTCGAAACTGTGTGGTTTAGAAACACACATAATTGACATGAAATTAAAAATATAACATAAAAATATAATATAAAACATTATCTGTTTGATGTGTGTATTTTCTGAACCTTGATTATATCAAATAATTTTAACCAAAAATGAGTTTACAGTCATTGTTGCAAATTGTTTGCTAATATGATAAAAACAAATGGGTATTTAGAATTGCTTTTCGGTTACATCAAAAGAAAGAGAAAATTTCAACCTATTTAGGTATTGACAACCGAAAGCAAATCAAATTCCGTTGTTAATGTGAAGAAATATTAAGAAATTTGACATCCAACTGAATTTTCGAATTAATTTGTCATTAAAAAAAAAATTAAATAAATAAACAAATGTTAATAAAAAACAAAATAAGCCAGAAATATATTTTGTAAGTACCAAAAATATTTGACTTAGACCCATCTTTTATTATTAAAGCGATCGACTCTGAATCATTTTCTGAGCCGATTTAGCGATGTCCATTCCGTCTGTTTGTCCATGTAAACCTTGTAATCAAACTACAGGTCGCAAATGTAAACATATTTTGATGAAATTTAGTATCTGAGCTTCTATCGGCCATAGCATGAACGCTATTGAAATAGGATGACCCTTATGAGATCAACTTAAATTGCCATATGAACCAAATTATCATATAGATCTCGGTCAAATTGGGTTTGAGTATGTTTTTTAGTCACCACCATATAAAGCTGATTCCCGTTCTTCACTTAAATCTATCAAAAAACAAAAATGTTACACAGATTTTTCTCAAATTTGGGTTGCATATGTTTTTACAAAAAATTAGTGACCTTACCAAATATATTCAGGAGCGGTCCATTTTTTCGACCTAGTCCCCATATAAATATCGCATCTGATATGAACTTTTTCTAATTCGAAGGCAAAAAAAATTAAATTAAATTAGCCCCTATTTTTCTAGTAAGAAAGGAAAAGTTTAGTTAAATAATTTTGAAACTAAAAGCAGTGTCATGTCTGTCACGTTACAGCACACTTCGTTTTTATTTTACAATTCATAATTTTTATATGCTGTATTAATAATCTTGCTCTTATATTAACTTTAAACAACTTTTCAACTGTCATACAAATAACTTCAGAGCTTTTCTGTGTTTTACAAACATCCTCTATAATTATGTCTATTTGTTGTCATGTCTGTCACGTCTGCTTGTTGTTTCCAATCATTAATATCATTAATACTTTCTCACTTTTTCTAATGGTAAATATGTTGTTTAGGTCCGTCTCCATAATTCTATATATTTTTATGAACAATGAAAATCTTTTATTGTAGGTATAGTATTGGATTGACATCGGAAATGAATGACTTTATACGTACTGCAGATTTTTTTTTTAATATTTTGCGAATAGTATCTTCACGGAAGTCTTTGCCGAAGGATTCTTTGATTTTGGAACAAACTTGTGAAGTAGTAATTTCGGATTCTGTTTTACTGACGCCAAAATAGTTCGCTTTTTGCGCTCAGATAGTTTGGAGGGTCGACCACAACGTGGTGTAGTCAAAATTTGTGGACTTATAGTTTTGAACGACTTTCTGCACTCAGGAGTGGCTTCTGCCTATCATCAGAAAATACTTACCCTCATATCTAAGCTTTAACATAATTATTCTTTCATTTCAAAATATAGTTTCCAAAACAAATAAAATTACTCGTACTGCAATGAGGAATGGCTCCTGCCTATGCTGTGAGCTATTTCGTGAAAGGATTTGCCCTCATTCCTAAGCCTTGGGATAATTTTTCTCTCGTCAGCACCGATTTATTTGATTTTGGGACTCTTTTCCTAAGAAATAGAGTAGAGGTATTGCACGACGTGTTTTTTACATGTGTGATACATATGAAACATTGCATATGTACTGCTTGTGGCGAAAGAAAAAAAGAGTAAATTAAAAAAATTATTATTAAAAGAAAAATAAGTTGTTTAATATTAACTAGCTGATTCTAGCCCTCGAAGTTCGAGCGTAAATTCTAGCAAATTTTATTTTTTCATTAAATAAAGACCCTAAAAGTATGCTAATCAATTAATGCCAATTCACAAATCAACACATTTTTATTACAAACACATAAACAAATTTAATAAACACACACATATGCTATATAGCATTGTATAATTTTATGTATGTGTTTGTAGCAACTTTAAATGCAATTTACTCAAAATAAAGAAAGAAATTTTAAAATCTGTAAATCTGGAAATCGGATGAAAAGATATACCTTTCAAATAATATACGTTTGGTCAAACTCGGGATAAAACGGTAGAACGAAACATCAGTCACAAGAAATCTCGAAATTCGAGTGCAATTTCTAGGCAGCTTTATTTTTCAACTTAGCCAATTCACAAACCAACTCTTTTTTGGTTTATTATTATTGTGAATGAAGATGACAAACTAATTAATAAACACATTAACAAATTTAATAAAAACACAAACAGCATATGTATAATTTTATGTATGAGTTAGTAGCAACTTTAAATGTAATTTATTCAAAATAAAGGAAAAAATTTTAAAATCTGTAAATCTGCAAAACGAGTAAAAAGAAATACCTTTCAGATAATATACGTTTGGTCAAAATCGGAATAAAATTGTAGAACAAAACATCAGTCACAAGAAATCGCCTAGCATATTAATAAAAAATTAAAAAATTTATAAAATGTATAACTTTATTTTTAACATTAAATTTTTGTAAATTCACAAATTAATTCAGCTGTTGTTTACATTTAGAGGTTATGTCATATGGAAATACATATGCACGTATGATAGCAAAAATTATGAATCGTATGTTTAACGATAATTTTGACAGACATACGGAATTACATATGGATAAAGAAAGTGACAGTACATATATAAAAAACACGTAGTGCAATAGCACCTTAAGTTTACAAATAAATAAGTTTGTCTGCTACTAAAATAAAATTGATTCGGGGTTTACTCCCAATTGTACGACCACTTTTTTTTTTGGCACATATAGTTGGCATATTGGAGTTTTTGCATTGGAAACAAAACAATTTAAGTCGAAACTTTCCGTAAGTATTTTGAAAAAACATGTAAAATTTAAAATGTGTCAGTGGTAAAAAGTTTGAAATTCAAAATATTTTATTAAAATTTGGTATAAAATTTAATATTTTCTTCTGAAAGTGTACGGATACTTTTCCTAGCAAGTGTATATATATATATATATATATATAGAGACACATACACACATCCATCCATACCTGCAATATACAGTGAGCCTATAGTTTTGCTGTTGTTGTAACTATTTACAAAAGTGTATGGTTAACATATTTCCGTGTTATTCATAATGAACGCTTAAAATTAAAACTAATACTTTGTTAAATTAGGGCGTACCATTTGAAGTTAAGTAAAAAAAAAAATGTTGTTTTATTGTTTTTCTTTGGTTCAAATACTATTCAAACAGTTATGGAATTAAGTCTTTCGTCACCGAAATATATCTAGCACTAAAATTATATAAGGCCTTTCATTGAAATCGGTTCAATTAAATGGGTTTTAGAGCATGTTGTGTATACGACAATTTGGGTACCTCCGGTAATAATGTAACTTTATATTGCAAAGCAGTAAAATATATTATCAGTTCAGTCATAAAATAATCACAGTTGTTCTACCAAAGTTTCGTTTCTCAAATATGAACAAATTGAGTTATCATATGAAATCTTTATATTTACATCAATAGTGACCTTAAAAGCCTGACTAAAATCTTAATGAAATCTATTTCATTTTTTCTGAAAAATTGTTCAATAGAATGATAGTAGGAAATATTGTAGAGTGTATATTATTAACACAGAAAGTTTAATCTTCAAAGTAAAATTTACGTCCTAAATTTGTATCTTTTGCGATTGTGTTTCATTTTGAATTTGTATAGAAAAATTTAAATTTTAGTAATTCACTGCAAATGACCACATATCTATAATATTAATAATCTAGGCGATTTCTTGTGACCGATGTTTTTATGGTATTTTGCGAGGAAGACATAATTTGTGTTTTTAGATTTTGATCAGGCAAAAAATCTCAATTTTTTCTACTTGTAAATGTTGTTTTTTTTTTACTCAGATAGAACTTATGAAAGAGATAGTTGTCAAACGAACTGTCATACTGCATTCACTTCTCGACATTTATGATTAGAATACTCTGCCAAATCATCATGAAAAGATGCACATTATCCAAATGAACTTTTTCTTTAAAACATGCTCACTTTGATGAATCAAGTTGCTGATGTTCGAGACAAAAACTATTACAGTGAGTTTAAATATTGACCAAAGTAAAATTGCCTGTCATCTTCTCAGGTAATTGAATTATATTTCTTGAGGAAAGTGAAATTTTCATACCTCAGATATTAGTTTGTAAAAACAAAATCCTAAAAGTAGTGCAAGAACACAAAGAGTTTAACAGTGACAGATCAATAAATTTCAGCTGTTGGAAGAAAATTTATTTTGTAGTACATACAAAAACGCGTGCATTAACAATATATATTATTTGTTTTATATACACCAGAATAGCATGTCAAAAGAATTTTGTGCTACTAAATTTTCAAACTGATTTAAACATGAAAAAGTGCATTTGCATGTTTTATTTGCCATACTTACTGGCAACAATCTACTTACGAGTACATATGACATTGAAGCTTTTAAATTTAATTTCCATTTTTTTTTTCAGGTTTTCATGTTTTAAATGAAACACAATAAAAAAAAATCGAAAGGTTTCAAAAGGTTAAAATAGGCGCAGTTGTTTTTTTTTTGTCTTCCATGCAGAAGACAAACAAATTTAAAGGTTGGGCCTTAGTCGGAAATTTCAATAAATTTATGGCTATACGGTAATCCTTAGTCGTTAATATTAGGGTCAGAGGTTTGTACGCGTTTTTAAAGTCAATCTGAATTACATTTGTTAACGCCAAATGAAGTAATTGATAAAAAAAAAAAGCAATGTACGCTTAATTTAAGGAACCTGATATTATTTTAACCTCAATCATTCTCAAATATATTTTTTATTTTTACTTTTCTTTAGAAGTAAGTAACTCGATGCATTCAAACAAACAATCATCTCCTATTACTTTTTTTTCTTTCAATTACATGTGTATTTGTTTTCGTTTTGAAGATTCATTTCAATTCTTTTTTTTTTTGCATTTTAACATAATTTCTGGAGGGATGTTTATTTATCTTTCTTTTGATGAATTTAAATACAAGACAATGAAACACCTGCTTGTTGTATGAATGTGAAATGTGTATGCATTCTATATAAGTGCATTATTGTCTGACAATCGAAACCCATTTAAATGAATGATGCTATGAATTGTTGAAATATGCATATGTATTTTTATATACAGTGCGTTTCACAAGAAAGATATTTATCCCTTTATATTTTAGTTTATAAGTCCCGTAATTTTTATTTTTTTCTCCTACGGCTTTTTTCATATATTGCGCAAGCTTAATTGTAAATATTTTATTGATTAATAGAGATCATGTGAGAGCTAATCTTATTTGAATGCACACGTAAAAGTTTTTTCGGCAAAAAGTGAGTTTACAAATAATCACAAAAAAAGTAATAAAGATATTTAAAAGTTTAAAAATAAATGCTTAAAAATATTGTTTAAAGGTAAGAAAATTAAGAAAAAAAATTAAAAAATACTTTTAGATGGCGGTACGTCGTTTTTCAAACACTATGTTGTCTATAGGCAACATTTCATAACGGCTAAACCAGAATACATAGGACTTTGATATTAATTCATATTTAGGTCTAAACTAACTACATAAACTTGAAAAATGTTTAACCACGCCCCAATTATTTCGGCCATGAAAGGGTTAAAGATAAATAAAATGTTTCGACAAGGTATGCGATTATATTTCACAAATTTCAGGGTTTCGAAAATGGCGATCTCGCTATTGCAATTTTTGGTATATTTTGCGATTTATTTCGATATTTCACGGTTATAAAAAAATATAAATTTTCAAAATAAAAAATAATATAAGTATATAACTTATAAAACTGAAGACAAACAAGAGTTTAAAATTCGGTTATGCCGAATCTTTGGTACCTTCCACCTGGGATTTACATTTACATTGATATCTGGACTTATTGCATTATTTATAACATATGTAAACAAATTATTTGAAAAAGTAAACAATTTGATAAACTTAGTATTAAGCAAGTAAGAAAATTATAGTCGGTCTAGACCGACTATACGATACCCTATACCAGGGATTTCCATTTCTTTGCACAATTGTGTACACCACTACTAACACATATTTTTATACTCTTCAATTCAGTCGTCGATGTGACTTCGACAAGCGGATGCTATATTATTTCGTTTCAGCTTACACTCAAAAAACATTGTGCGGTTTTGACATTGAATACCACTACTAATACATATTTTTGTTTCAGGTTAACAGAAAAAACTTTATGATGGCACTTAAAAAATATTGTGCGGTCAAAAACGCTTTTGGTAACATCCAATGCCTTATATGCTATGCAACATTTAAGGAAGGAACGGAATATGTTATTAAACGGCATTGCGATCGTTTTCATAATAATATAAATAATTTAAATGATAAGGAAAGAGAAGACCTGTTTTATAAAAATAAAACAATTTTTTTAGAAAAATTTAAAAAATGGTTATTAGAAGATGAAATTTATGAACCAAAATCAGTTCCCAAATTGAAAAAGGAGATTTCAAGTTTAGTAATATTGGAAATTGTTAAGAAAGGAAGACCATTGTGGGATGGTGTTTTTATCAAGCAATTGCTGAAAAAAATTTGGGAAAGGCTTAATTTTAATACTAAATTTATAGAGTCTCTTCCCCTGTCCAGTCAAACTGTAGGCCGTCGTACTGTTCAATTAGGAACATGTGTAGAATCTGCAATTAGGGAAAAAGTAATTAATTGCGAATTTTTTTCAATTTGTTTAGACGAAAGCACTGACATAAATGATATGTGTGAACTTGTAATAAAAAAAGTGCAGTTTTAAAATCAGCAACATTGAATTGGTAAAGAATTGCTACAAATTTTTTATCAACACAAAAAATTTTTAATTTTGTACCTTTGTGTTATACAACTTATAAAATATATTACTAACATCTTATTTCGGCTGTAAATGAATGCATTCTCTCAATTTTTTTACTCTATGGTACTCACTACTACACAACCAAAAAATTTTTGGAAATCCCTGCCCTATACCATGCGTTTAGAGACCCTATCTCTTAGGCCCAACTAACTGGATATAGAGAATAAGCATAAACCAAATTTGAGTGGGATTTTTATTAATTTTTTTGGCTGCAGGTATGAAAAAGTTCATATCGAATGCTATATCTATATGGGGACTAGGTCCAAAAATGGAGCGATTCTGATCATGTTTGGTAAAGTGTCTTTTATTTTATATACAAACAAAATTTGAGAAGAATCAGTGCAATATTTTTGTTTTTTGATAGACTTAAGTGAAGATCGGGAAGCAGCTCTATATGGGGCCTATGACTAAGAGTTGTCCGATGAGGATCATTTTTGGACTACTCATTAATCGATGTAATAAGCGCATACAAACCCAATTTGAGTAAGATCTATATGACAATTTGGATCTAATGGCAATTTATGTCGATTTCATAGGTCTGAACATGGATCGATTCTCACCAATTTCAATAGCGTTCATCCTATGGCCGATAAAAGCTTAAATACCAAATTTCATCAAAACATATTCATATTTGCGACCTGCAGTTTGATTACAAGGTTTACATGGACACACAGACGGACGGACGGACGGATGGATATCGTTAAATTGAATCAGATAGTAATTCTGATCGATCGGTATAATAAAAGATGAGTCTAGGTCAAATATTTTTGGTAGTTACAAACAGCAGCACAAAGTCATTATACCCAAACCACATAGTGGTATAGGGTATAAAAATTGTTGCAACAAACACACGGATTTTTTTTTAGCATTATTTAAAGGTGTCTCCCTATTTTAGGTTATATCTTAGTGCAACGATACCCGGATTTACTCCATTTTAAATACCAACCTGATCGAAATAATGACTAACAATATTATCCTAAGTATAGCAACAGACTATATCGATTCGATTTGTTATAAGGATTAAGAATATATATATACCTTATGGGTTTCAAACGGAATAACAAACTGATATACATACATATACCCTCTGAACAGTGGTGTGGAGGGTGTAAAAAGTAAATCCATTTTTTATGTTGATAAAAAATATATGAGATCATTTCATAAAATGAAACGATTAAAATTAAATTTTCCTAATGCTGTTTTACAATTACGAATATTAAAAATGTTTTTTTTTCGCAAGTACGGGTATTCCTTATTTTAGTATTTTGTTAAAAATTTCCAAACATTATTTTTATATCCTCAACACCAGTGTGCAGAGGGTATATATAAGTTTTTTTTATTCCGTTTGAAACAATTTGAAAAAAAAAAAATCTGCACCCCATAAAATATATATATTCCTGATCATTACACCCAGCGGAGTTGATATAATTATGTCCGTCTGTCCGACTATGGAAACCACGATCATGGCCTCAAAAGGCCAGATGTGTTACTTATTTTAAGTGAAAATGGTTTATTGACATTTTGAGCAGGTCGCTTCTTAAAATCATCAAAATCGGCTTAATAGGTCCCGAGATTTTAGTGAAAATGTAAAAATAAATTATTCAAAAAATACGATGTTTCAGTGTGTTCTTGTTGTTGTTATTCAAAATTTTGTTTCTTTGTCTGATAGCTGTTATTGTTGTTTTGTTGTGTGTATGTATGCTTATACCCCACGTGTCCAGAAGTCCAAGTCGTGTGGCTTTAAGTTGGCTTTAAGTTGGCTTGGCGCCGAATTAACCATCTTGGTCAATTTTTGATTTTTAGAAATTTATATAAAAAAAATATTAAACAACAGAAAATTTATTTAAATTGAATTGAAACTACTGCTAAAAAAAATAAATATAATCTTGCCTTTTTGGCTAAAGTTTTTAATGTCTCAACCATCTTAAAATTGTCATAGACGAATGTGTGTTTTTTAATTGTAGTTTAGATGATTTATTTTCTCGTTTACACATGACCCAAGAATGGAAAGCCTACTCTTATAATAGAAAAATAATATAATTTTTCAGATAGAAGTTGATTCTTTCTACGAAGAAAAAAAAAACAACCATAAAATTCTTTATAAAAGAAACAATAAAGAAATAATAATAAATACTAGTCAAAAAAGAAAATAAAATTAACTATAAATTTAATTGTTTAAAATTTTAACCGTACTCAATATTGGTACTGAACATATAATTTTCAAAATTTCCAATTTGTTTGTTTCGTATTGGCAAATGTATATTTGTGCGGGTGATTTTTTAAGAGCAATTATAATTATTCAACTATAGTAAGTAAAAGTGTTAAATTCGACTGTGAATCTTTAATACCCTCCACCCGTGTTCTTAACACAAAGACCAAGGTTGTCAACACTTAAAAACAAAAAAGACTAGATTTCAAATTATAATGTCTAGGGTTTTCACAATAATGTTTAAGATTAATAAAATAATTAACAGATTTTTTCGTACTTTTAATTGAAACCAATTATTAGATGAAATTAGAATAAATACAATTACAGTTTGTTGTTTTTGTTTGTTTCTTAGCGATGCATACACATTTTTGTAGCCTCCACACCACTGTGCATATAGTATATATCAGTTTGTCATTCCGTTTGTAAATTATCGAAAAAATGCATTTGCGCCCTCATAAAGTATATATAACCGTGATCGTCGAGTCGATATAGCGATGTCCGTCCGTCCGTCTGTCTGTTAAAGTCACGCTCATTCACAAAATAAACCATTTATCCGGACAAAGTTATGATAATATTGTTTACCATTATTTTAAGCATGTTGAAAATGGGGTAAAACGGGCATCATAGTGCCAAGATATGAAGATATCTACCTCTAAGAAATTTGAAAATTTGTTGCAATAAAGAAAATTTATTCGATTAAGTTTATTAAAATATTTATTTTTTATAATATTTTGTTTACATTTGTTATAAATAGTGCAAGAATATATTAATATATACGAGCGGACTCCAGCCCTCGAAATGCGAGTGCAAATTCTAGGAAATTTTATTTTTTCATTAAATAAAGACCCTAAAGGTATGCTAATCAATTATAGCCAATTCACAAATCAACAAAAAAAAAAAAAAAAACAAACTCATTGTTATTAAAAACACATTAACAATTTTAATAAACACACACATAGCATTGTATAATTTTATGTATGTGTTAGTAGCAACTTTAAATGCAATTTACTCAAAATAATGGAAATAATTTAAAAATCTTTAAATCTGCAAAACGGCTAAAAAGAAATGCCTTTCAAATAATATACGCTTGGTCAAAATCGGGATAAATCGGTAGAACAAATCATCGGTCACAAGAAATAGCCTATCCTATTAATATTATAGATAGATATATATATTCAATATATTAACGTACGTAAAACCCATATAGAAGGTATCAAAGACTTGGTACAGCCTTACTTGCTTGTGTTTCTTGTCGTTGTTTACTCACATGTAAAACAAGCAAACAAAAATGTGTATGCATCGCTGATCCATATCTCTATACACATGTTCTGTTACGTAATGGGTGATCCATTTCGAGGTTCCCTACTTTTTTAAGAACAAAAAAACACAGAAAGTTCAAATTTAATGGGGAATGTTTATTATCATTTGAAAGAACATTCTTTGGCATTTATTTTTTGAAGATTATGTCTATCAAATGTTGGCCGCGACTACGTCTCAGATGGTCCATCCGTTGAGTCCAATTTTCGATGACTCGTTCGAGCATTTCGACTGGTAACTGGCGAATGACATGCGTGATGTTTTGCTCTAATGCCTGAATTGAAGCGGGATTGTCCGCATAAACTTTGGACTTTACATATCCCCACAGGAAAAGTCTAACGGTGTGATATCACACGATCTTGGTGGCCAATCGACCGGCCCAAAACGTGAAACTATCTGCTCACCGAAGTGTTCTCTCAATAAATCCATTGATTGATGCGCTGTGTGGAAGTGGTGCCGTCTTGTTGAAACCAAATGTCGCCGAGATCACGAGCTTCAATTTCATGCATCAAATAGTCAGTCATCATGGCACGATTACGGTCGCCATTGACGGTTACGTTCTCGTGTACACTCTCAGCTACGGCTGCTATATTTTCTTCACTGCGTGCTGGACGTGGTCTATTCGGTCGAATATTATCCAATAATGAATGCTGGGTCTCAAGATGGGTGATGGTGTTGCGAAAAGTACGCTCAGTAGGCCGATTATGTTGACCATAAGTTGAGCGAAGTGCACGAAACACATTCTTCACAGATCGTGAATTTTCGTAATAAAGTTGAACGATTTGTAAACGTTGTTCAGGCGTGTCTTTCGATGATGAAATGCCAAACAATACTAAACAAAAATAACATGACAGCATGACACGACCCACACGTGATCTGTCAAAAAAAGGCTATTGAAAAAAGTATCTCTACTTGGATCACCCGTTATAAACATTTTTCACTATTTTTAGCTTTTATATTAAATTTTATGAGAGTATTTTTACATTTTCGCCTGTTTGATCTAGAGCTGCAATACCAAACTGTTGCAGATTATGATGAACATTTGAAGCCACAGTAGATCGACTCACTCGACTTACTGTGTACCGAAGAATGTTTTCAATAAACAGACAGACAGACGGACATCACCATATCGACTTCTCCTTTTATAGGGGTCAAGAACAGATATAGTTTATGGCGTTTCTGGAATTTATTTCGATGAGTTACTAACGGATTGACAAACTGATATATACCCTCTGCACAGTGGTGTGGAAGGTATACAAATACGAAATTACAATTTCCTAAAAAATGTTTACATTTTGTCAGAAATTGGTTTTTTTTTTAGAATTTCTAACCCAAAAAAAAAAAAAAACAGTATTCAAATCTTTTATTCACAAATCCTAATTATTTTTCTACCATCAACTAGTTAAACTCAATTGTAAAAATACGAAATTACGAAAAATACGAAAGTTCCTACAAAATGTTTTCAAAAAATTACTTTTTTGGAGTGATCTTATAGAACTTATAGGGTCCTTATCTGTACTTATCTCTAAGAAACTATTAACGTTTAATCGAATTTTCGTACTTTTAAAGAAATTTTCTTTTTTATATGCTTAAATTAAATAATTGTGTATGCTTAAATTAAAACAAGTAAGAAAATTATAGTAGGTCTTGACCCATTATACATATGAGTTTAGAGAAAGGGTCTTAGATCCAACTAATTGGGTATAGAAAATAAACATACTCCAAATTTGAGTGACATTGCTGTAAATTTATTGCCAGCCAACATGAAAATGTTCATATCGGATGCTATTTTTATAAGGGAACGAGGTCGAAAAACGGACCTATCATGACCATATTTGGTAAAGTCACTTATTGTTCACAAAAACATACGCACCAAATTTGAGAAAAATCTGTGCAATATTTTTTTTTTTTTTTGGTAGATTTAAGTGAAGATCGGGAAGCAGCTTTATATGGGGACTATGATTGAAAATTTTAATATAGGGCTTGTTTTTGGACTACTGATTAATGGATGTAATGACCATCCAAAAATCAAAATTGATCGAGATCTATGATGATTTGGTTATTAGGACAATTTAAGTCGATTTTGCAGGGGTCATTTGTATGGGGAATAGGTCTGAACAAGTATCGATTTCCACCAATTTCAATACTGGTCATGCTATGGCTGACAAAAGTTTATACATAAAGTTTTATTAAAATAATTTGATATTTGCGATCTGTAGTTTGATTACAAAGTTTACATGGACAGACGGACGGACGGACATAGCTAAATCGACTCAGGCCGAGGCCACGCAATGAGTGGCAAAGCGGCGAGCGGCAGAGCGATGAGCGGAAAAAAATAAAGCATATGAAATACTACTGAAGTGGCCACACAATGAGCGGCATGTGAGCGGCATTTCTGAGCGTCTAAGCGGCGCCGCATAGGAATAGAACTTGTTCTAATTTTTAGTGGTTTTCTGAGCGACAAAGAATAAAAATGGCAAAAAAATGGCTTTTCTTTGTTTTGTCAATCTATAGCGCGATTCAGTAACTTCTTTTTTAACGATAATTGAATCGTTAGAAAAAGAAAACAACAAAATTATTGATTTTGGTATTCAGTAAAATTTTTAAACGATATACGCTATTGTTAAAGTCAGCTGTTGTTATCTTAACGACAACCATTTTTGTGTTGTTTTTCAATCGATAAAAAGTTAAAAAGGTTTAAATGTAGTCATACATAAATAAAAATCATAAAATAGTGAAAAGATTTTGCTTTTATTATAAAAACTTTTTGTATAAATAATAAATAATAACGTTGACAATGGCATTTTGAAAACTAACCGCTCAGAAATGACGCTCAGTAATAAGCCACTTGCCGCCCAAACTCGCCGCTTTGCCGCTCACCGCTCTGCCGCTTGCCGCTTTGCCGCTCATTGCGTAGCCTCGGCTTCAGAAAGTAAGCTTGATATTTTTGATAGTTACCAACATCACCACAAACCCAATACACCTTGACCACAGAGTGGTATAGGGTATAAATATACACACAGTGTTACACAGTCATCGAATCAGCGATGAGCGTAGCTATATATTGATCTGGTCCATGAAAAGGGGGCTTACGTACGAAAACAAGTTATCGAGAAAACATCTGAAAGCAACACATACTCTATTCGAAGCGGCTGTTTTCTCGATAACTTGTTTTCGCACGTAAGCCCACTTTTCAATAACCTGGTTACATATATAAAAAAAATATGCTTTAATTTTGCTTCGATTTTAATATCAATGTAATATTTTATCGGGGGCTTCAGGAGCCTTACAACTAATAATATTACGCACCTCACTGACTCACTGACCTACCAACTGACTGTGTCATCCTGTATACTCTTCTTTAATTATTGATATTCATTCACGCTAGCATCGTATAAATGGTTTATGAACTCGATATAACACAATAAGTAAATGGTTTATGAACTTGATAAAACAATTAAACATACAAGCACATACGAGTGGCCGCCTTAGGCGCCTTATAACTACTAATTTAATATAATAGAGATGAGTTTCAACCACTGATTATGTTTTCGACCGACCACCTGCCAAATGCGCTCAATTTTTTTTATTTTTTTTTTGCTAATGTCAGTGTATATTTTAAATTAAATTTCATTTTAGCTTATGTGTAGAGAAGGAACCAGAAAATAGGGAGCAAGTTTAAATTGCAACAGAAAATCAATATCACAACCCTCAATTGTAAAATACAAACGCCAACCGTTTTTTATTTTCAATACAAAACTAGGGGTTGTTACAAGCAATGAATCCAATGAATGCTGCTAGACAAGATTATTTTTGAAAAGGCGCCACAAAACTAACAAGCAAAGTATTAAATTAATGATTTAATAATGTTACAATAAAAATTTACAATGTGCAATGGAAATATACTCGTACAACTACGAGTACTTGTGCATAATTAAATTTATTCATTATTCATTCCCTATTAAGATTATTATGTGTTGCATGCGAGTACTTGACATTATTAAATCTTCTTCGTCATTTCTCGTTATTTGATCAGGGGTGATTCGATACGTATAGTGTAATACATAAGTGCATGTTTTTTTTAGTTTCCTTTAAGTTTTGTGTTAGATTTTTTTTATATTATGAACTAAAGTAAAGACATGTATCTTGCATAATAACATTTTAATATTTTAAACACCCTCCTTGGAATGGTATATAGAGTTTGTAGTTCAATTGGTAACATTTTAAAAGTTATTAGCGAAGAAAATAATAGATGTGCTTTAAATCGCATAACATTTTTTACACACCAAGTTCTTTTACATACAAGTTTTAAATAACTTTCAAATAATTTCAATAGAATGTTGAGAAATATAATTTGCAGCTCTTCCAAATAAATCGACTTTGTTAGAAGTGCAATAAAATGTTATTAAAATAACACAATAACAGAGCAGCCCGAGCGGACAAAGAAAAACAAAAAATTTGGCTAAAATTTTCTTTATTTCTCAACATAAAGTCTTTTTTGGTCGATACACTTCTCCCAGCGATATTCAATAGTTTCGATACCCTGTCTAGCTCCTTCAAAAGGCCATCAACCACAGACTTCACCTCTTCCTTGTTGGCAAAACTTTTACTACCGATCTATTTTTTCAAGTTTGGAAATAGAAAGTAATCCGAGGGAGGTGATGAATAAGATACGTTATGAAGCAATTGGAACTTTAATTCACGGATTTTGGCCATTGCAATAGTGGATGTGTGAACTGTTATGATGAAGAGGGGGGTAAGGTTTTAAAGGCGAAGAGACCTATTTTCATGATTTTTTTAAAGAATAATGTTGGATTATTTATTTCATATACAATAAGTCCGTGACAGCGAATCTCAGGAGGCGCCCCGAAAAACTCGTTACTGGATCATCTGAAACAAAAAAAAAAAAAAATCGAAATGTCTTTAATATGTGATATGTGCCCTTAGGTGGTCAGAGGGAGTTTTTTGAAGTGAAAAAACGCGATTTTTGCAAAAAAAAAAAAAAAAAAAATTTTTGGTTAATTGGTAATTATAAAATGGAAAAAAATGGTAAAAAAAACTCCATCTGATTTCCTGTTGATTTAAGCGTAGAACTAGTGTATAAAATTTCAAAAGAATCGGTCAGTTACATTTTGAGTTATGATGTTCACGAACTTCAAAAATATTGTTTGCGAGAAAATAGATTTTAAGTTTTTTATACTCGGAAATCCAAAATGAAGCATCAATTAAAGGGTATAATTTGTTATACTGACACAGAATCATCAATACCAGCCTCGTACAATGAAACACTGTCATAAAAGTAGAAAATAATTTGGAGATTACAAAGGGATTTAAAGCAGCTGGTAGGTAGGAGCGTCAGGCAGCTGCGAGGCTGGTATAAAAATCGAGCATGAAACGCTGTATCTTCGTTAGTTTTTCTCCAATTTACTTGAAATTTTGACAGAATACTCTCGACATGTTGTACATTCAGGAAAAAAAATTCAAAAATACGGCCAAATACGCCCTTTTTTTCTTAATTTAATCACTTAAACGCTGCAATAAACATCCCAAAAAACAGATGCCATAACCTTGCCTGCAGATGAGCTGTCTTCGCTTTCTTTGGACACAATTCTCTCATTTTATGCCACTGTTTTGACTTCTCTTTTGTCTTAGGTGTGAATTGGTGGACTCATGTCTCATTCATGGCTCTGTTGCGGTGAAACATCGCCAAATACTTTATTGAAACATCTTCATGACGCTGTTTTTGTTCTATGGTGAACAAACGCGGTACCAATTTTGCGGACAGCTTTCTAATCTCCAAATTTTCGGTAAATATGCAATTTGTAGCACTTTTTGAAATGCTTATCATTTCAGCTAGCTCACATACCTTCAGCCGACTATAATCCAATACAATTTGGCGGATTTTTTTTAACCATAGCCACTTCAATTGGTCGAACAATATGATGTTCATCTTGGCAGCTCATACAGCCGCTTTTAAACTCTGCCAGCCAATATTGTTTAGTCGTAAACGAAGGAGCAAGCTCCCCTTAGTTTGGCTCTAGTATTGGTCGGACTGAAATTTTTCAAATGATTGTATTCAATTACTTAACGGTGACCAATTTTTGCAAATTCACCGAGGTAGTTTATTTGTCATGGCTCAAAAAAAAAAAAAAAAAAAAAATAAAAATACTAAACAACCTTGAAACTTAAAACATGTGTTTTATAAGGTTGCCACTATTCATCAAAGTAATTTTCTTCAAACTACTGCCGCCATCTATGTATCAGGGCGTGTTGTTCTGGACCGCCCTCGTAAATGATGTCAATCATTAGAGAATTAAATTAAATGGCAGTCGAATAACAACCACTTTGGCTTTAGAAAGAATCATAAAAGGTAATAATGGTCAAAAGTATGAAATAAATTTTAATTTAAATTTCTCTTTCGTTATTTTAAGAGCTTCTTAAAGTTGTAATCTGTTTTCATTCCATATATATGGCTTTTGCATACATTTTTCCACTACCAATGACCGTTTTTCAGATCTTATTTTTATCCCTTTCATATTCCATATATTATCTACTGTAGTCAGACTATTATGATTTTATAAACAGTAGTTCAAATTTAGTATTTTAGTGAAGTCAAAAACTACTCCACATCTATAATATTATTTCTTGTGACCGATGTTCTGTTCTACCGTTTTATCACGATTTTGACCAAACATATATTATTTGAAAGGTATTTCTTTTTAGCCTTTTCGCAGATTTACACATTTTTAAATTTTTTCCTTTATTTTGAGCAAATTGTATTTAAAATTGCTACTAACACATACATAAAATTATATATACGCTATGTGTGTTTTATTAAATTTGTTAATGTGTTTGTTAATGAGTTTGTTATCTTCATTCACAATAATAATTAACCATAAAAGTGTTCGTTTGTGGATTGGCTAAGTTGAATAATAAAGCTGCCTAGAAATTGCACTCGAATTTCGAGCGCTGGAATCTGCTAGTTTAGAACAATAGTTTTGGTTAATTTTCTAGATTAACACATGCTAATCAATAAGTGCGTGACTTTTTGAACTTCCACCGTAGTTAATAAAAAATGTGTAAAGAATTTATATTCGGTCGAGACTCTTACAATACCCTATATCATAGGTTTCGAGACAGGTTCTTGGATTTAACTTTGTTGAGGCAATAACAGGATGTTAAAATAAGCATCAATCAAACTTGGTGTTATTGTTATTAATTTGTGGTATGCAGATATCAAAAAGTTCTTATTTGATGTTATTTTTTTATGGAGAAATTTCAGACAGAGTGATGGATGGACGGAGGGACGGACAAAGAGACGGACGGATGGACCATTGCTACGATGATTTAAAAAAACAAGTAAAAGTGTTAAATTCGGCTGCGCCTTAAACTTAGTAATTTTTTGCGGTAACGGTTTTTGGGTACGGTTACTATTTTCATACAGTTACTTAATCCTTAAGTTCTAATACCATTTAAATTTATAGTTAACTGTTTATACCCTATACCACTATGTGGTTTGGGTATAATGACTTTGTGCTGCTGTTTGTAACAACCAAAAATATTCGTCCTAGACCCATCTTTAATTATACCGATCGACTCAGAATCACTTTTTGAGTCGAAATAGCAATGTCCGGCCGTCCGTCCGTCCGTCTGTGTGTCCATTTAAAGCTTGTAATCAAACTGCAGGTCGCAAATATGAATATATTTTGATGAAATTTGGTATATAAGCTTCCATCGACCATGGGATGAACGCTATTGAAATTGGTGAGAATCGGTCCATGTTCAGAGCTAGCCCCCATACAAATGACCCCTATGAAATCAACATAAATTGCCATAATTTCCAAATTATCATATAGATCTCAGTCAAATTGGGTTTGTATGTGTTTATTACATCCATTAATCAGTAGTTCAAAAATACTCCCTATAGGAAAATTCTTAGTCATAGGCCCCATATAGAGCTGCTTCCCGATCTTCACCTAAATCTATCAAAAAAAAAAAATATTGCACAGATTTTTCTCAAATTTGGTTTGTATATATGTTTTCAAAGTATAAGTGACTTTACCAAATATGTTCAGGATCGGTCCATTTTCCGACCTAGTCCCCATATAAATATAGTATACGATATGAACTTTTTCATATCTGCAGCGAAAAAGTAATAAAAATGCCACTCAAATTTGGTTTATGCTTATGTTCTATATCCAATTAGTTGGACCGAAGAGATAGGGTCTCTTAACCATGGTATAGGGTATCGTATAGTCGGGCTAGACCGACTATAATTTTCTTACTTGTTTTCTTTTGTAGGCAGTATTTATTATAATTTCTTATATTGTATATTTTTTTTTGTTAAGCCAGAAGAATTTACTTCTATCTGAAGGATTGCATTATTTTTCAATTATTAGAGTAGTCTTAACATTGCTGGATTATGCGTAAACGAGAAAAAAATCGGCTAAAATTAAAAACAGATATTCGTTTGACAATTTTAAGTTGGTGAAGCCATTAAATGCGCAGAAAACCAAAGATTTTATTTATTTATTTATATAAGCAATATTTTTAATTTCAATGCTTTAATTAAAATACATTTTCTCATGTTTTCTAACTCTTTTTTTTACTAATATTTAAAAATTATAAATATAATAAGATGGTCAATTCGGTAAGAAAATATTAAACAAATACTGCCGTCTACTTTAGTGGCGGCTGCAGCACTAAAGAAAGAGTCGGCGGCGTACAGTGGACGAGAAGGCGGTGAAAAATCTATAACTTTTGATTGGATTTTAATTTTGATATGCGTTTTTTTTTTGTTTGGTAGGTGAGACTTTAGCCTTTAAGTTTTGCTATAAAACGTAATTCTCGACTGAAAATAAAAAAAGTTACGGAGGGTTTAAAATACATTTTCATTTGTAGTTGAATTTTAGTCAAGGTTCAGAAAATACACACATGAAACACACAAAGTTCTGTTCAAAAGCAGCCAACGCATATCTTTATTTTCATATCAATTATGTGCGTTTCTAAATTTTCTACGGTGCCCAACACAACCATGACTGTGTTCGTTTTAATATTTCGTTATTTACACGAACATTTTTGTATCACATACTTTTTGTTTCAATCACACATAAAGCACACATTTTTGAGTGTTGCTTTATTTGAAGTTCATGTTCTGGTACGTGTACTGAAAAAAACCACAGAACATGTACAATAAACAGGTTCGAGTTCAGTTATATTTTAAGTCGTGTTGTGGCTCGTGTAGTGAGAAAAAACAGAACATGTACAATAAACAGGTTCGAGTTCAGTTATATTTTAAACACGACTTAAAATATAACTGAACTCGAACCTGTTTATTGTACATGTTCTGTTTTTTCTTAGTCGGGGGTCACACAAGGCAATTTTTATTGCGCAACTTTTTGGCAATTCTCTTTTGAAATTGCTTTTATGTCCACACACGACAATTTCTTCGGCAATTTTACTGTTTTGTTTTGTTTTTATTTTCTTATAATTTGACATTTGTGTTCTAGTCGTAAAGAACAATAATAAAATTAAATACATACATAAATTAATTTAATTGGTTTTGTTGAAAAATGAATTCAAAAGAAAAAAATTAAGTCCCGATTCCATTTAAAGGCCATTTTAATAAAGTAAACAATAATTACGAATTATACACACCAAGAAGCGAAACACCAAATGAAAAGAAATGTCAAATATTCAACAAAAAAAAAAAAAAGCGAATGAGAGAATTGCTTGAAATAGCCGAGAACCGGCAATTATTTTTCCCTTGTTATTCCCCTCACCGCAAACATCTACAAACACAAGAATTGCGCAACAAAAATTGCCTTGTGTGAACTTGGACTTACTACACGAGCCACAACACGACTTAAAATATAACTGAACTCGAACCTGTTTATTGTACATGTTCTGTGTTTTTTTCAGTACACGTACCAGAACATGAACTTCAAATAAAGCAACACTCAAAAATGTGTGCTTTATGTGTGATTGAAACAAAAAGTATGTGATACAAAAATGTTCGTGTAAATAACGAAATATTAAAACGAACACAGTCATGGTTGTGTTGGGTACCGAAGAAAATTTAAAAACAAACATAATTGATATGAAAATAAAAATATGTGTGTGTTGGTCTAAGTTATGTTTGTTTACATATATGTACGAATTTTTTATTCAGTGTGTGTTTTTTTCTGAACTCTGATTTTAGTACAAAACTGAAGTGTTAAAAGGTAAAAAAAGGGTTTTTTTTTTAATATAATGCCTTATTTTTTCAGTTTATTTTTCAAGTAATACTTTTTAACAATTTTTTAAGTTAATTTTTTCAGAAAATGCCAAACTTTGGCCCCGTAAACTTTTTAGTCTTAATGTGCACAAGGGCCAAAGGTTGTTTTTTTTTTTTAAAGATCCTGAGTTAAAATATAATTTATTAAGCAGCGAACGTAAAAGTTACCTTATATTGGCATATATCTCCAAGAATATTTTTCATTATAAAGTATAGCTGTTTTATTAACGTACTTTCTAAATTTTTTTGCATTTATCTTTCTGCTGCATGCTAGAACTTGTAATATGATTTTGAATCGTCTTATTAATTCATGATCTACACCTTTGATAGATGCTGCAGTTTCCGGATCGGAAAAAAATCTCCTTGCAGTATTTCCATCATTTGTGTTTCCTTCCCCTTGTTTTGGTTGGTCGATTACGAGGCCTAGCTGTAGATATTTTTGTTGAATTTGTTTTTTTTTTTGCTTTCTTTTTTCTTCATTTTCTTTGTTTTTTTCTCACTGTTTCGCCTAACGGACCAAATACCAAATCATAACCCAATTTAAGAATACGCTCCATGAAACGTATTCTAGCATGAAGAGGGGACATTCCAAATTCGTAGGCTTCCTTAAAACTATCGTCTTCTGGTGGGGGTTGGCTTAATTGACTTGATGTCTTTTGGCATATAATGCAGCTTGACGTTGACTTTGTTCCAGTTAAAGTTTGGGCAACTTTTCCATCAATCATTGTGAGACACATTTTAAAATGTACTTCAATGTCTTGGTCATCAAATTCAAATATTACTGGTTGAAGTTCCTTAATTTGATCTTTTATTTTTTGAACTTCTTCAGTTATGACATCTGTGGTTTCCTTTTTGAATGCAAATTTTATTGGTCTGCAATACTTTGTGGAAGAAGGAATTTCATTTCTCCATATATCAATTTCTGTTGCTCTACTAGTTGACGGCTCTAGGACGCTATACCTTTTTGTTAAGCGCAATGGAACGAAAGATACCATAAATAAATTAGCATCTGATGAATTTTCGGCATTAAATTGCTTGTATTGTTTCTGACCAGAGGATCCATCACATCCCCATTAAGAAATTAAAGTAATGCTGGCATTACCAATTTTTTTTTAAATGATCAGTATCAAGGGTATTTAGCAATCGTTCTGCAGTATGTTCAAGGAGATATTGCAATTTTATTTCTGCTGATGTTGAAGTGACACTAATGGCAGATTGTGAAGGAAGAAACTAAATCTCGATACTCTGGAAAAATCCCACAATTCTTTTCATTGGTTCGCTTCCGCAATTCCTTATATTGATTTTTGGTCAATTTCAAATCCTAAAATAGGGCGAACGCTTCTTCCGGCGTAAATTTCTTATCTTCAATTGGTGTAAGAATGCTTTTCAAAATCCTCTTTGTGCGCCTTGGGCTCGCTTCTACTATTTTTTCAATTATTTCAATTTTATTTTTTTTATTTTGGTGCAAAAATGAATCCTTAATAATTCTTTGAGAAATTTCTTCATTGATATTCTTCAGCTTGCGCCTTTGAAATCTTTCACTACATCCGTCAATTGGTTTTGCTGGTCGACCCTTTTTTCCACTTTCGTTGGCAGTTGTAGATGCACTCTCAAAAATAAGTTCCTTTATTAACCAGTCTGTACATCTTTGCCTTGCTATGAGAGCATTCAATGTGCCGTCTTTTCAAATTCGATGCAAAATTAGTAATTTTTCCTTTGTGAATTTCAATGTCTTCTAGGTTACAATTCTTAAAGAAGTCGTTGCTCACTAAGTGCAAAATTACATCGCCTACATCATTTCGTTGAAAATAAATATCTGCCAGATCTCTGTAACAGTACTTAGCCAGTACTTACCTGTAACAATTAAGCGCATTATATCTCAACCCTTTTTTATAAGTATATAACAACTCCTGACAACTCTACCGACACGCAAAAAAATACACCGCGGTGCACCGGTACGACCAACTTTTGTATTCATAACACTCAGACGGACGGACGGACATCGTTTAATCGACTCAGAAAATGTTTTTGAGTCGATCCGTATAATAAAAAATGGATAAAGGTCTAATATTTTTGGCAGTTACAAACATCACCTCAAACTTAATATATCCTAACCACATAGTGGACAACTTTTGTATTCATAAATTTTGCAGAAAATATATAACCTTGGGTCAGAAAAATTGTTCTGGTGCACATGGGCGGAAACTGGCGGGTGTATAATGGGATATAGGAGTATAGGGGAGGGTTCGGACTATAGAAGAGTGCAAGATTTTTTCTGACTGCTTTTGACTGGCAGGAGTTATGCTCTATTAAGTAGAAGATTTTCGGAAAATTTGGACCTTTTATAAAAATTTTTTTTTTTAATTTTGGAATGACTCAGTGATTTTACATTTTTAACATTAATAGTATGGAAGCCCCAAAATTATACAAAATTTATTTCACTTCAAAATCTTTTAAATCAAAAAAGTTACAGTCATTCAAAAATAAAAATTTACAAAGAAATTTTTAATTTTAGCAAAATGCTGAGAAAGCCCATTTTCGAAGACCCTGTTCGCTGTGATATAGTTGAGATAGAGTCGCAATTTTTTGGCTCCCGAGGTTTACTAGTATTTACTTTCAAATGAATAACATAACTTTAAAATCGGTAACAAAAAAAAATGATTTTTGGCCGCCTTCTCAAAATATGGTCCACTGTGCGGCGGCCACCAGCTGGCTTGGCAATACTTGGACATCTGGAGATGTGCTATATAACAGCAAAAAAATTTTGAAAAATAACAACAAGAACAACATAGAAAAATTATATTTTAGTTTTTTATAGTTTTTTTAATTTTCATTAAAATCTCGGGATCTATTGAACCGATTTGGATGACTTTAAATAGCAGCCTGCTTAGAATGTCAATGTATCATTTTCACTAAAAATGAGCAACCCAGCTGATCTATTGTGGGCGTGATCGTAATCTCCACAATCGGACAGACGGACATCGCTATATCAACTCCGCTTGTTACAAAGATCAAGAATATACATTATATCGAGATTATTTGTAATAATTACAAACTGAATGGCAAACTGATATATACCCTATGTACACTGCTGTGGAGGGTATAAAAACGTTTGACAACGAAAAAAGTGTTTTTCATCAAGACAATACACAAGAGAACACGTATGTGGTCGCCAATGAGAAATAACAAGAATTGGCCTATTGTTACCCCAGTGGCTATTTTCTATTTTTGAACCTAAACAAATAATTTGAAGGAAAGAGACCTTCAACTATCAAACAAATTGCCCAAACAAATTCCTATTTGGAGAGCCTTGAGAAATATTATTATTATTTGAAAGGGATAAAAGAATTAGCTAAACAGTATTAGGCTAGATGGAAACTATGTCGAGAAATTATGTTTTTTACTAAAAATCAATTCTATCAATTGATGGTTAGAAGTTAGAAGTTTAACCGAATTTAAAAGTTTTTTAATCAACCTTGGAATTAAGTCATTTAATTTCAAATAAAGAAGTACATTGGCTTAATATTTGTGTAGGGCAACGAGTATTCGACCACAGGAAATGTAAACCCATTTTTTTTTTTTTTTTGGTTTCTCCTGTTATGTATTCTTTGCAGTCGTTTTATGCCTTTTAGTCTTGTGGTCGTTGCATACAATCAATGCACATGCACACACACAGTGCATTGTTTGCTCTTTATGAATGAATTTGTAAGACTTCTTTCATTAAATTTTAAACAAAAGAAGTATCTTTCCAAAAAAATAAAATAAAATAAGTTTCTTCTTACATATAAATAATTTCTAATGTTTTCTCTTAATTTCTTTTTCTTTTTAGCACTGACGGTTCAGAGTCCCCCACATTAGCGGAATCAGATGCAGATGGTCTTGAAAAACCACGCATAAAATATGGGGAATTAGTTATATTGGGGTAAGTGTTGATCAATCAACTTTTTAACAAATAAAAAAAAAAAAACAACACTATAAATTTAACATGATTAATTTCTGTACTTGGCCCCATTTTGTTTTTTTATGGCATTTAAATGTTATCTGACGTTTTTGTGAACTTAAAAACCTTTTTTGTTTATTTTCTTTACAAAAAAATTAATTTGTAAGTAAAATTGTTTTTGTTGTTTACCACTTAAAATCTAATTTTCATTTTAAAAACTTAAATTCATGTTTATTTGTTCATATTATACCTACATGTAGATTGAAATACGAGAAATAAAGCCTCATTGAGCAACAGACAAACCCCAGACATATATACAGAGAAAATAGACCGTACTCTGGGCAGACACACTACACTAATAGGTCGACAAACATCTGGCGAGACATTAACTCAAATACAAACATTACAAAAACAACAAACACTACTTTGTACAATAGCGATGGTCCGTTACAAACACCTTATTGTCAAATCGATTTGAATACATTGACATTTAACGCCAGCACAATACAAATGGGATTAAGTTCAAACGACAACTAAAGCACGACTTAAGTTGGGAAAAAAGACAAATAAGCATTTTTTTTGTATACGAGTTGTTGTGTACAATTAAATAGGAAATTTACAAATTAAAAATAAAACAAGTAAGAAAATTATAGTCGGACTAGACCGACCATATCGCACCTTAAATACAAAATTGACACAACTCAAAATTTTCCAAAATTGACTTTTTTCCATAAATTAATTCATAGTACACATTTCTAACTACTGCAAAAATTTATTTCTCATAACTATCTTCTTTAACATCAACAAGTAAGAAAATTATAGTCGGTCTAGACCGACTATACGATACCCTATACCATGCATTTAGAAACCCTATCTCTTAGGCCCAACTAACTGGACATTGAAAATAAACAAAAAACCAAATTTGAGTGGGATTTTTATTAATTTTTTTGGCTGCAGATATGAAAAAGTTCATATCGGATGCTATATCTATAAAGGGACTAGGTCCAAAAATGGACCGATCCTGATCATGTTTGGTAAAGTCTCTTGTATTTTGCAAAAATATATACAAACAAAATTTGAGAAGAATCAGTGCAATATTTTTGTTTTTTAATAGATTTAAGTGAAGATCGGGTAGCAGCTCTATATGGTGTCAAAGGGATCATTTTTGGACTACTCATTAGTGGATGTAATGAACGCATACAAACCCAATTTGAGTAACACATATATGACAATTTGGATCTTATGGCAATTTATGTCGATTTCATATGGGTAATTTGTATGGGGGCTAGGTCTGAACATGGACCGATTCTCACCAATTTCAATAGCGTTCATCCCATGGTCGATAAAAGCTTATATACCAAATTTCATCAAAATATATTATATTTGCGACCTGCAGTTTGATTACAAGCTTTACATGGACACACAGACGGACGGACGGACGGACGGACATTGTTAAATCAACTCAGAAAGTGATTCTGATTCGATCGGTATAATTAAAGATTTGTCTAGGTCAAATATTTTTGGTTGTTACAAACAGCAGCACAAAGTCATTATACCCAAACCACATAGTGGTATAGGGTATAAAAATGCCGGTATATCTGGGGCACAACTTGAGATAATATCACTAGTCAAATGAAAAAATTTCAGTCATAAGTCAAAATTATATTTTATTTCCACAAACACAATATATATTAAAAAAAAAGTATAGCAAAACTTTCATCAAAATGGACATTTTTCATAATAAAACTAACTTTTTTTAAATAATACAATAATTTTTACGTATACAGTTTTTTGCCTCTCCTGAATATTTGAAAATTTTGAGTTGTGTCACTTTTGTATTTAAGGTACGATATGATAGCCTATGTGGTATACGTCGGTCTAGAGAGGGTCTTGGATCCAACTTTGATGAGGCTATAACTGTATATAAAAAATAAGCATAAACCAAATTTTAGTGGTATCTATAATATAAATAGGTAAGGCGATTTCTTGTGATCGACAGTTTTCTCCCGATTTTGACCAAACGTATCTCATTTAAAAGGTATTTCTTTATAGCTGTCCACAAGATTTACAGATTTTTAGTTTTTTAAATTTGTTTGGAGTAAAATGCATTTAAAATAGCTACTAACACATACAAAAAATTTGGCAATGCTGTGTGTGTGTTTCTTAAATTTGTTAATGGGTTTGCAAAAAAAAAATTTGTGTTTTCTTGATTCATTATTGTGAATTGTGATTGTGTTGAATTGAAAAAATATTTTGGACATAAACCAATAACTCAATACATATTTAAAAAGTGTTGAATTTTGAATTGGCTAAAATTGATTAGCATACCTTTAGGGTGTTATAAAATAATTTATTAAATGAAAAAATAAAATTTCTTAGAATTTGCATTTGGGATCTGCTAGTTGTTATTAATTTGTGGCATGCAGTTATGAAAAAGCACATATCTGATGTTATTTTAATATGGGCATTAGGTCAAGAAATGGACCGATCATGACCATATTCAATGAAGTCTCTTTATTTTTGCAAAAACATAAAAAAAACTAAAAAAAATTTATTTAATATTTTTTGATGATCGCGAATCAGCTTTATATGTGGACTTTGACTAAAGATGGTCCTACAGGCTTTATTTTTGGATTACTGACTAACGGGTATAATACAAACACATACACAAAAGATATTAGATATTATATCATATTTGCGACCTGTAGTTTGATTATAAAGTTTACATGGACGAAGAGACAGACAGACAGACGAACGGGCGGACAACGTTCAATCTACGTCAAATATTGTTGGTAGTCAGAAACATCAACACTCAGAGTGATATAAGCTAGAAACAGTAAAAGCTTTAGATAAGTGGCATGTTATCAACTAAGTTTCCAGGTTCCTGTATCACTTTTTTATACCCTATACCACTATGTGGTTTGGGTATAATGACTTTGTGCTGCTGTTTATAACTACCAAAAATATTTGACCTAGACCCATCTTTTATTATACCGATCGAATCAGAATCACTATCTGATTCGATTTAACGATGTCCGTCCGTCCGTCCGTCTGTGTGTCCATGTAAAGCTTGTAATCAAACTGCAGGTCGCAAATATGAATATATTTTGATGAAATTTGGTATATATCCGCCATAGGATGAACGGCCATAGGATGAATGCTGTTGAAATTTGTGAGAATCGGTCCATGTTCAGACCTAGCTCCCATACAAATGACCCCTATCAAATCAACATAAATTGCCATAAGATCCAAATTATCATATAAATCGTAGTCAAATTGGGTTTGTATGTGTTTATTACGTCCATTAATCAGTAGTCCAAAAATGATCCCTATGGGACAACTCTTAGTCATAGGCCCCATATAGAGCTGCTTCCCGATCTTCACTTAAATCTATCAAAAAACAAAAATATTGCACGGATTCCTTGCAAATTTTGTTTGTATATATTTTTGCAAAATACAAGAGACTTTACCAAACATGGTCAGGATCGGTCCATTTTTGGGCCAAGTTCGCATATAGATATAGCATCCGATATGAACTTTTTCATATCTGAAGCCAAAAAAATTAATAAAAATCCCACTCAAATTTGGTTTATGCTTATTTTCTATATCCAGTTAGTTGGGCCTGAGAGATAGGGTCTCTAAACCATGGTATAGGGTATCATATAGTATCATACCATGCGTTTAGAGAATTGTTCTTCGATCCAACTAATTAGTTATAGAAAATAAGCTGAACCAAATCTGAGTGGAATTTTTATTATTTTTTTTTTATTAATTTTATATGGAACGTTCCTGACCATATTTGCAAAACAGATACAAACTAAATTTTAAAAGAAATTTGTACAATGTTTTTGTTTTTGATAGGTTTTAGTGAAGATCGGGAAGTAGCTTTATATGAGGCCTACGGCTAAGAATTGTCCTATAGGTTTTATTTTGGGACTACTGATTAATGGATGTAATAAACACACATAAACCCAATTTGAACGAGATATATAGGTATGATAATTTGGAGCTTATGGCAATTTAAATCGATTTCATATGGGTCATTTGCATGGTGACTTGGTCTGAATACTCACTGATTTTCACCAATTTCAATAGCTTTTATTCAATGGCCGATGAAAGCTTATATACCAAATCACATCTAAATATATTCATATTTGTGAACTGTAGTTTGATTACAAGGTCTGCTTGGACACACAGACGGAAGGACGAACGTGGATAAATCGACTCAGAAAGTTTCTTTACAATAAGCGTCTTCGTGCTAAAGTTCTTTCTGCTCCTCGGAACAGAGCGTTTGGTCGCTTGTTAAAAGAGTAAAGAATAATGCTAGTTCTGCTTTGCCAACTCTTATAATGAATGACCAAATATTCACTGACCCGGTTGATAAGGCTAACCTTTTAGCTGAACTTTTTGCAAAAAAATTCATTTTTGTCCGAACTCGAAAGTGTATCTTGTACTATTGCCTAAAATATTCTCCCGACCACGTGCAGTTAAAAAGGTTCTTTCGGATCTCAACATAAATAAGTCTTCGGGATGGTATACCAGCACTGGTGCTAAAACAGTGCTCTTCGACGCTACCCAGTCCATTGGCCAACGTTTTCAGCCTTTCGTGCCGTCCGGGAGTCTTTCCCTCTTGCTGGAAGGTTGTTAATGTCCAACCAATCCCTAAAAAGGCTGCAGCTAATAACCTTGAAAATTACCGTCCAATTGCAATATGCTCTGCGCTCTGAAAGGTGATGTAGAGCATGATCAATTTCCATCTTGTGAACTACCTAGAGGCCAACTCACTTCTGAACCATCGAAAGTGTGGCTTCCGTAGAAATCGTTCCACGGGAGACCTGTTAGCTCTACTTTTTGAGCGCTGGAGTCGATCCATTCGCAATTTTAGCGAAAGTAAAGTGGTTGCTCTAGATATTTCCAAGGAATTCGATCGTGTGTGGCACGGTGCACTGATATCTAAGCTTATTGCATTTGGGGCCGGTATTGTCTTCTCTCAATTTGTATCGAGTTTTCTCAGAAACCGTACAATACGTATTGTTATTGATGGGGTCTCATCTAGTGAGTTTCAGCTTAATGCAGGGGTATCCCAAGGTTCCGTTCTTTCTCCTTCTCTTTTCCTTATCTTTCTGAACGACCTTCTTGGCCAAACTTTTAATTCTATATACGCTTTCGCAGATGACAGCACCATTTGTCATTCATTTTCCTTTAATTGTAGGAACGAGCATGTTTTTCAAGTGTCGAAAGAAGCATTAAAGTGTCTTGGTTTTCTAAAGCGGTGCAAAAATTACTTCACTCCCTCAGGTCTCCTTAAAATCTACACCACTTACATCCGACCGAAAATGGAATATAACTCCCATATATGGGCAGGAGCTTTAAAATCTATTTTCGAGCTACTGGACCGTGTGCAAAGGAGGGCGGAGGCGATCATCAATGACAGTAGGGTATCCAACTCTATTGACTCATTGGAACATCGTCGGAATGTGGGTGTGTAGCACTGTTCTATAGATACTACCATTGGAAAGTTCTTCTGAGATTAGCGAACCTTTTCCAAGTGCCCAAGTTTCAGTTCGCTCTACCCGCTTCTGTAGTAGATCACATCCGTTTGTAGTCCATTATCCAGTTGACCGCACAACGCATTACAGAGAGAATTCGTTTATCAGTCGAACTAGCCGTATAAGGAATAAACTCCCCGCAGAGGTCTTTCCTGACAGTTATAATCTAATAAAATATAAGTCAAATGTCCACAAACACTACTCCCTCTTTCCTCTTTCATATAACCTATTTTCCTGAGATCAACATAATACAGTGCATCTGTAGGGGCATCCCCTGAGTGTTGGTCAATAATTTAAAAAAAAAAAATTTTTTTTAAAGGCGTATCCATATTTTTGGCCATATCTTGGTATAATGATGCCCGATTTACCCCATTTGTAATCATTGCTTGAAATAATTACAAACAATAATATCCTAAGTTTACTCAGTTAAATGGTTTCTTTTGTGAATGACCACGACTTCAACAGATAGACAAACAGACAGACTGGCGGACAGACGGACATCGTTTTATCGACTCGAGTTCTTATAAGGATCAGGAATATATACTTCATGTGGTCGAAAAGTCCTTTTTCGATGTGTTACAAACGGAATGACAATCTTATGTATACCCTCAGTAGTGTGGAGGGTATAAAAATAGTAACTGTCAAAAATTTGTACGGGGAAGAAATATTCTGTTAAATTTTTCGTTGATTTTTCGTTTCAAATCCATAAAATTCAAGGTAGACTATGTCCAAAGTGCGTGAAATATTCAGTACATCCGAAAATTGCGTTTCGTTTACATTTGAACTGTTTTGATTGATTAGTTTTGAGCAAAAATTAATGAATACGAACAAAGAAAATTAGTTGTTGATAAATGGAAGTCCAATCCAAACCGACATTTTTTAGCAAAAGGCGTGAAAATGGCAAGAAGTACTATAGATTATGATCTGGGAAGTTATTTTGAAACCCTATTTATATTGAGGAAGCATAAAATAACAACAAAAACAAGTTAGAAAATTATAGTCGGTCTAGACCGACTATACGATACCCTATACCATGCGTTTAGAGACCCTATCTCTTAGGCCAAACTAACTGGACTGGAAAATAAGCATAAACCAAATTTGAGTGGGATTTTTTTAATTTTTTTGGCTGCAGATATGAAAAAGTTCATATCGGATGCTATATCTATATGGGGACTAGGCCCAAAATTGGACCGATCTTGACCATGTTTGGTAAAGTCTCTTGTATTTTGCAAAAATATATACAAACAAAATTTTAGAAGAATCAGTGCAATATTTTTGTTTTTTGATAGATTTAAGTGAAGATCGGGAAGCAGCTCTATATGGGGCCTATGAGTAAGAGTTGTCCCATAGGGATCATTTATGGACTACTGATTAATGGATGTAATAAACGTATACAAACCCAATTTGAGTAAGATCTATATGACAATTTGGATCTTATGGCAATTTATGTCGATTTCATAGGGGTCATTTGTATGGGGGCTTGGTCTGAACATGGACCGATTCTCACCAGTTTCAATAGCGTTCATCCCAAGGATGATAACAGCTTATATACCAAATTTCATCAAAATATGTTCATATTCGCGACCTGCAGTTTGATTGCAAGGTTTACATGGACACACAAACGGACGGACGGACGGACGGACATCGTTAAATCGAATCAGATAGTGATTCTGATGCGATCGGTATAATAAAAGATGGGTCTAGGTCAAATGTTTTTGGTAGTTACAAACAGTAGCATAAAGTCATTATACCCAAACCACATAGTGGTATAGGGTATAATTAAAAACGAAGAAAGAATTCAGAATGAATGATTGTTCAGAGATGTTGAAAAAAAATTTGGAACGAACCTCAGGATGGTTGAGAGATGCTAGGGACGTACATGATTGCTTAATTCCACAATAGAAATCAAAGCCATAAAAATTAGATCAGGAATGTGGTATGAACTTTTGGGAAAGACAAATGTCTACCTTGTTAAGCGATGATGAAACGTACATTAAAATAGACTGCAGCACATTTCCTAGTTCTCAATATTTCAGAAGAAATACTTGAAGTTTAGGGAACTTCTATTGGAGTTGAAAAGCTTGGTTCGAAATATCTTGTCTGGAAGATTATTCGTTAATGTGGTAAAAAGACATGTTAATTTATAAGCACAGGAATTATAAATACACAAGTGTACAGAGAAGAGTGTTAAGAAAATAGATTAATTCCCACGATGGATCCACTCTATTCTGGCCTGATTTAGCTATAGCTCATAACGCTGCAGCACTAAAGTTCGTTATTAATCGTAAAATCATATATATAGCAAATTTGAGAAAAATCTACGCAATATTTTTCTTGTGTGTTAGATTTAAGTGAAGATCGGGAAAGCAGCTTTACATAAGGACTACGAACAAAAATGGTCCTGCAGGACTTTGGACTACTGATTAATGTTTGTAATAAATACACATATACAAAATTTAACCTATACGATAGTAGTTTGGATCTTAGGGCAATATAAGTCGGTCTATTTGATGCCATTTGTATTTGGCTCGAATTTCACAAATTTCAATAGATATCGTCTTATGGCCAACAAAAGCTTATATACAAAATTGAATCCAAATATATTCATATTTGCGACCTGTAGTTTGATTGCAAAGTCTACGTGGACATACAGACAGATGGACGGACGGACGGACAGACGGAGATCGCTAAATCTATTCAGATATTAATTCTAAACTAGCAGATTCCAGCGCTCGAAATTCGAGTGCAATTTTTAGACAATTTTATTTCTCAACATAGCCAATTCACAAACCAACACTTTTTTGTTTATTATTATTGTGAATGAAGATAACAAACTCATTAATAAACACATTAACAAATTTAATAAACACACACATAGCATGCGTATAATTTTATTTTATGTATGGGTTAGTAAAAAATTTAAATGTAATTTACTCAAAATAAAGAAAAAAAAAAAAAAAATTAAAAAATCTGTAAATCTGGTGAACAGCTAAAAAGAAATAACTTTCAAATAACATACGTTTGGTCCAAATCGGGATAAAACGGTAGAACAAAACATCGGTAACAAGAAATCACGTAGCCTATTAATATTATAGATTGATCAGAAGTTACAAGAATCATTACAAACTAATTATACCCTGTCCACTGAGTGGTATAGGGTATATAAGCATCATATTTGGCCTATATTCTACTTTAAATTTTACAAAGTTGAAACAAAACATGACTTATTTGGAAAAAATAAAATATGACGTCATATATATATGAGTCACGCGCCTCTATTTTGATGTTTGTATATAATTATATGTGTTCTGTACAATTTTCAATGTTTTTAGCTGCCGTATGTTAGTTACCCAGACCCGCATTTACTGATGAAGCAAATGCTGTAAATCTTTATAAATGTCATAACATTTTTTCATTGTCGTTGGTTAATTGTGATGATATGATCATAAATTTCTTTAAATATCGGTTACAAGTATACTAAACACACAGAGACTGTATACAATGGTGGCGGCCATTGTTAAAAAAATTCGTTCAATACAGACATGGATTACTCACTATAATCCCTTATTATCACTAAATACTAAATGAAAACTTTTTTGATGAGAAGCATTTTAAATGCTTTAATAAATATTATTAATAGCTTACACAATTTACTAATAAAAAACTAGTAAGCAGAGTCCGAATATATGATACCTTAACCATGATTCTCTTAATGGCGTCTTAGGTCAAACCATACATGAACATAAAATATAAGCATACGTAACGAGCCATGACCGCGAAAATAGCTTAAGTCACATGATATTCGATTTTCGTTTTTTGATAAAAATCGATCATTTCCATTATCTTTCAAAATGTCATAGCTGTACCATGCATCACTTTTATTGGGTTTACACACTAAAGGTAAGCAAAGATACAAAAAGATATATCCTATAAAATTTTGATTTTGACACTTAAACTATTTCCGCGGTCATGGCTCGATGTGTTTCAAATCGGATGTCACTTAGGCGTCCCAAAAAAAAAAAAAAAAATAAATAAATAAAAATGTAAGCCAAATTCGAGAACCATATCTCATATTTGTGTGTCTTTAGCAAGATTTAAGTGAACCTCGTAGGGCTATGGGGACTATGACTAATATTTGACCTAAATTATTTATTTTTGGGCTGATTACACCCTGCTACAAAAAAACACATTTTGCCAAAACTTGAAAAGCGACCTAGTGAGGGTGGTAGGCCTAGGTTAGGACATACAAAAACTGTTTTCAAAGATTTTGAAACACCCTCAAAATTTTGAGTTATTTTGAAAAAACTGCTTTCTGGTAGGTCGTAGTACTTTAGTAGCTATAACTCACACATTTTTAGACCGATTTAAAAATTTTAAACGGTTTTGGAAAGGCAAAGAACTCATAGGATGTATATTCGAAGAAATTACGTACGTTTATATCAAAAGTTTTACTTTTTTTAATTTTTCAAATTCAATAATAGTTTTTTTCCTAGGAAAACCTATTTTTCTTCACAGCTTTTCCATTTGTAAAATTTCTTGGTGAAATCGTTCTCCCTGCTCGTCACTGAATTGACGAAGGATTTCGGGAAAAAATTCTAAATGTGCATGCAGAAAATTAATTTTTATGGACATTCGACATCCCATTTCAGCATAAGATTCAAGGAATTCTTAGAAAAATTTTCATCAAGCATAATTTTTCTAATTTGCGGTCCAATAAAAATACATGAAAACAATAATAAGATCAAGTTAATATAACAGCATCTCAGAAAAAATGTTAAGTACCTTCTTTTATTTGACCTTCACTTATTTGTGGGAAATCCGATTTCAAATACAAAAAAGCATCGCCATTTACATCCAACCGCCGTTTTATATAGTCCAACTTAAGATGCAGTAGCAGTAAAATGATTTTATCTGAATGCATCCGTGTTTCTTTCTAAAATTCATGGACTTATTGATCCGCCCTCGTATATATATATATAATATATATCAGTGGCAAATTGTTGCAGATTTAGAAGTTCTGACAATATTGCTATTTCTGCGAGTAGGTCAGTCGTAGCGATAATCAATACACGCGTAAAAACTGGCGTGCAAAGACATCTTCTAAAATAGGCCAGATATATCACAATGGATTATTTTGATCCCAGGAGCACTGAAGGGTTAAATAAGCAAAAATTAAACGAATTATTTTTCTTCAATTCTAAATAGTATTTTCATCGAGTTTAATAGAAAAACTCGTTTTCGGTAATTTTTATTTAAAAACATCTTAAAATCCAAAGCTATCCTTGGCAATTAATGGGTTAACGTTCTCGGATTTATCTCAAATTTTGGGAACGGAAGTTCTACACATTTAGTTATTATATTTTAAGCGTCGCATCTAAAAATTCAATAGCACTTACAAAATATTTGAATTTTTTGAATAAATTGTCCTATTAGCTTGGGGTCATATGTGACCCTAATTCCAAAAGAGTTAATGTGGTCATATTATTTTTTTCCGAAACCCTAAGCTATTAAAATAAAACATAACATTTAAAAGTAGAAAAGTGATGATTTTTGATACAAAGTATTTAGAAAGAGTACATTTACATAATATTTTACAAAAATCCCATTTTTCTCGAAATCCGCAAAAATAAAATCCTTGTCAAAAAAATTCTGGCATAGGAATTTACCTAAAAATTCACACAGTTAATCTCTAGCATGCAGTTAACAAGACCTAAAAGAGCTGGGTCAATTTTTTTTAAATTTTGTTTAAGAAAATTTTTCAAAACTTAAAAAATGGCTTTGGAAAGACAATTTAACACTGATCCCGTATTATATAAGAATTTGTCGGAAAAATTAAACTATAGAACGAAATTTTCGTAAAATCTGAAAGAAAGTCATATTTTCCCCATATGAAACACACTTGAAATTTTCAATCGCGTTGAGCCACCTCTAAATGTTTTTTGATGGGCCCAAAACTTTGTATTTCTCAGTTTTTTTGCTATTCGTATACTTCTATGGGGTGCGACCGAGGGTTTGAACACTTTTTTTTTTTTCCATATAATGAAGGGCCACCCTAGTGTGCACCCATGCATTATCCTGATGAAAAATAACTTTTTCTTGGCCATATGGGGTCGTTTTATTTAAATCCTCCTTAAATCGGTCCAATAAGTTGGCATAATATTCGCCGTTTATTGTTTTTCCCTTTTGAAGGTAATCGATGTGGATTATCCCGCGTGCATCCCAAAAAACAAACTTACCTTGGCCTTCTACGGAGCCGGTTCACCCGGAGAAACCCATTGTTTAGACTGCTGCTTGGTCTCCAGAGTGTTGTAATGGATCCATGTTTCATCCACAGTTACAAATCGCCGCAAAAACTCATTCGAATTGCGGTTAAACAACTCCAAACAATCGTTTGAAGCTGTCACACGATTACGTTTATGGTCAATTGAGAGCAAACGCGCAGACAGCTTCCTTAAACCCAACTGATCATTTAAAATCGAAACCACACTGCCATATGAAATGCCTATGGCATCAACAATCTCACGCACTTTTACTCTTCGATCGGCCAACACCATATCGCGGATTTTTTCGACATTTTCGGGTGTATTGACCTCAATTGGCCGTCCAGAACGTTCAGCGTCATTTGTATTTGTGCGACCACGACGAAAGTCAGTAAACCACTTTTTACCATTGAAGTCGATGGTGCAGAGTCCCCATAGTGTTTATCAAGCTTTTCCTTGGTTTGATTGATGGTTTTTTTTTTCGTAAACAATAATGTTTAATGAGCACTCGAAATTCACTTTTATCCATTTAAAAAAACCACGATGTTGTATCTTTTGAACAGCTGTTAAACGCAAAGTAAATGACGGAACTTGCTCAAAATTTTACAGTAGTCTATTAACAGGTGGTGCTTGATGGGAGCAGTGTTGCATTTCAATAACTACGAGGGAAGTTCGAAAAGTCACGGCCTTATTGATTTGCCCTCGTATATTATATATGTGTATTTAGTTCTGCTTTACCGAATATAATAACTTCACTTATTAAGTAAATACCAAAATGTAACTGAAAAATTACAACAAACAAAACACTTTGCATTATTTAGTTGATCAATTTGTTTAGGTAAAATACTAAAGGGTGTTAATGAAAAGTTAAATAACTTTCACGATTTTAATAAAATTTTAAAAATTAAAGCCATTTTTTGTTAAGAACTAAATTTCCTTTATGCATTGGTATCAATAGAAGCGATGAAAAGCCACTAAAATCTAAAAAGATGATAAATTTCGTTTTTATTAGACATTCTTAACAAAAACGATACTCATAACTTCAAATGTATCAAAAAACGCACGTCATTTTAAAGCGTAATCAGTTTTCTTCCCAAAGCCGTTAAAAAAATTAAAATAATTAAAATAGATCGTTTTAGTTTTATTTCACTGTAGCACCGTGTTATTAATGGACATAATAAACACATTTGAAATCGGAATGTAGTTTTAAAAAATCTTTTTAAATGGTACCTTTTTAAAAGTGTAAAATTTCCGAGGCTTTTCCGCAATATATTTCGAATGAAAATGAAATCTAAATGGAATCTGACGTCAAAATGATTCACACAATTTTCAATTTCTACGAAAACCCATGTTTTAAGTTTCAAAAGTAAATGATTTCAGTGAATTTGTAAACATGGAAAAAATTGGCCACTGTTATGTTATTCTATACTTTCATTTGAAAAGTCTCAGTCCAACCAATATTCAAGCCGAACTAGATTCTATTCTGGGGGAGTTTGCTCCATCGTTACAACTATAAAATATTGGTTGGCAGAGTTTAAACGAAGGCCGTACGAGCTGCTAAGATAAACACCGTAGTGGTAGGCCAATTCAGGTGGTTACGCCAGAAGCGATTAAGAAAATCCACAAAATGGTATTGGATGATCGTCGGCTGAAAGTGCGTGAGCTGGCGGAAATGTGCTATATATCACATATTGACCCAAAATTTGGAGATGAGAAAGCTGTCCGCAAGATGGGTGCCGCGTTTGCTCACAATAGATCAAAAAAGCGTCGTGAAGATCTTTCGATAGAGTGTTTGGCGATGTTTCATCGCAATAAAGCCGAGTTTTGCGTCGATTCATAACCATGGATGAGACATGCCTCCACCATTTCACACCTGAAATAAAGGAACATTCAAAACAATGGACTGAAATGGGAGAAGCGTATCCAGAGAAGGCAAAATCGATCCATAAACAGGAATTGTAAATAAAAAGCGACCCCATATGCGACGAATATAAGCTTCAGTGGTTTAGCCTTGATGGGACATACATAATTATTTATTACTTTTTACGGGAGCTACCCCACCCATTTTTCCAATGCTGGTCATTTTCAGTACGGCTACTTACATTAATAACAGATGACGTCATACATTATCCCTGTCATAATACACGAATTATATGATATTCAATAATTATTTTGTATTTTGTATGCATGGGGTAATTTTTATTGATTATCTTCCAGTCGTTTAGTCTATTTAAATTATACAAGCAGATTCCAGCCCTCGAAATTCGAGTGCAAATTCTAGGAAATTTTATTTTTTCATTAAATAAAGACCCTGAAGGTATCCTAATCAATTATAGCCAATTCACAATTCAACACAAAAAAACAAACTCATTTTTATTACAAACACATTAACAAATTTAATAAACACACACATAGCATTGTATATTTTTATGTATTTATGTGTCAGTAGTAACTTTAAATGCAATTTACTCAAAATAAAGGAAAAAATTTAAAAATCTGTAAATCTGCAAATCGGCTAAAAAGAAATACCATTCAAATAATATACGTTTGGTCAAAATCGGGATAAAACCGTAGAACAAAACATCGGTCACAAGAAATCGATTAGCCTATTAATATTATAGATTGGCGATATTGAGAAACTACTATCTGTGTTGAAGTCACATTTTCTAATGCATTTGATAAATCAATATTTTTTATTGTATCGTATAGACGTATTATATACCATACTAGTGATGTTAACAAAAAACTCATATATTATTAATTATGTTGTAAATTTATGTTCAAAAGTTATCGTTTTGGGTGATTTTAATCTAAAAAAATTAACTTGGATATTTGAAGATAATAATGCTTTTGCCATTTAATATGATAAAGATGTAATTAGTTTTTTCTTTTCTCACGATTTCAATCAAATATATACTTTAAAAATGATATTGGAAGAGTTCTTGATTTGTTTTTTGTATCAAATATATTAAAACCATCTTATAATTTATGTTTACACCCCATATCTAGAAACACTGTGCATCACAAAGCAATGGTGATAGATTTTGAATTTTATGTTTTTGAAATAGAGGCTTCTTGTGGTACAAAATCGTACAATTTCCTCAAGGGTAATTATCCAGCATTAGATGATTTTTTTGCGTATATTGACTGCTCAAGAATTTTCTATTGCAATGATATAAATATAAACAAACTACAGAAAATGCTGAATTAAGATATTTTCAACAAATTCGACGTGAATTCGATTTTTTACATAACTATTTGTATAAGCAATATATATTAAACATTGAAAATATTCTTAGCATATTTTCATTTTGATATCAATTATGTGTGTTTCTAAATTTTGTACGGTGCCGAACGCAATCATGACTGTGTTTCGTTTTAATATTTCGTTGTGTACACGATCATGTTTCTATCACGTATTTTTTTGTTTCGAGCACACATAAACCACACAGATTCGAGAGTAGCTTTATTTTAAGTTCGTGTTCTTGCACGTGTACTGCTAAAAAAAACAGTACATGTTCTCGAGCGCTTACATCTAAAAATTAAAACATTATCCACTCGCGAACGGAAAAATCTGATACACCAATATAAAAACGACAACAATTGTTTCATAATTCATTAGTGGTTATAAAAAAATAAAAATGATAATAAAAGAGATAATAGTAAAAAAAAATTTAAATTAAAAAAATAATAATAAGCAATCTAACCCATAAAAACAAAGTTATTATTAAAACTCTTTCTTTCCTTATGCATATGAGTTTTGAATCTCTCCGTGACTGTGCGTGACTATCTTAAAATGAATCTATGGCCACAACAAGTATATGGACAAAGTTTCAGATCGATCGGATGAGGGGAAGTGAGGCTTTAATCTTTCCGTGAATGTGCGTGACTATGTCGAAGTTAATCTTTCTTTGCAGCAAGTACATCGTCCAAGTTTCAGATTGATTGTATGAGGGGAAATGATATTTAGATTACTCAGTGACTGTGCGTGATTGTGCGTGTCTACCCCGAAATTAATCTGTAGTCACAACAAGACTATGGGCCAAGTTTCAGATCAATTGGGAAAGGGAGAATGGGGTTGACCCACGACAGACAGACAGACAGATAGTATGAGTTAAAAGAAAGAGTTAAAAAAACGAAATTAAATCATAAACAACATATAAAAATTCTCTGTTTTCTGTTTGATGACTATCTTTTTATTTTTATTTTCTATTTTTATTATCTTTTTATTTTACAATTGTTGTCGTTATTATAGGGGTGTATCAGATTTTTCCGATTGCGAGTGGATGTACGCGTTCAAGAACATGTTCTGTTTCTTTAGCAGTACACGTGCAAGAACACGAACTTAAAATAAAGCTACACTCGAATCTGTGTGGTTTATGTGTGTTCAAACCAAAAATTACGTGATAGAAACATGTTCGTGTACATAAGGAAATATTAAAACGAAACACAGTCATGATTGTATTCGGCACCGTCAAAATTTAGAAACACACATAACTGATATGAAAGTAAAAATATGTGTTGGCTGTTTTAGAACAGAACCTTGAATAATATTGAATCTTGCAACCTGTTTGCGTCGTTATTCCAGACTACTTTTACTGCACATAGTAACTATACAAGTGTAGATCACTCAGATGCTCCATTTCTAAGCAATCTTGTCATAGAAATACCAGAAGATGATGTTTCTTTATCTATTCTATTTTTAAAAAATAGTCCCTGTTGTATGATTCATATATTCAAATCTGGCGATAAATCCCATGTTTTGAATTATAGGCCCATTGTTAAACAGTGTGGTCTGGCCAAAGTCTTTGATAAGATTCTGTATAATAAACTATTTCATCATGTTTCATCAAAAATTTCAGTTTTTCAACATGGGTTTTTACCCCGTAAATCTACATGTACAAATTTAGTAGTATTCACTAATCATATTATAGTTTCGTTGGAGAATAGAAAACAAGTTGATGTGATATATACAGACTTTTCGAAGGCTTTTGATTCAGTTAGTCATGATATTTTATTAGGCAAACTTCACCAATTTGGTATTAATGGAAATTTGTTGCAGTTTTTTTAATTTTTTTTTTTGTTACGAATAGAAAATTAATAGTTAAAATTAGCTTCTGCTTTTCTAACAATGTAATTAATGCATACTCTGGTATTTCTCAAGGAACACATATAGGCCCATTGACTATTTGCAAAATCTTTAACTTCACCAACTCTCTCAAGAGTGACATCACTTATAGCGTAGTTATAAAAAACTGGATTATGACAATTTAGATAAAAATAATTTTAAGTTGAACTTATTTAAGGTTTTCATTTAATTCATACTGTAAGTTTTAAAACTAAAATATTAATTATTATACATACATTATTATTATATTCTAATTGTCTGTAAGATGCAAATCAGTAGACTAATGCTGGTTTTCTCAATGTATCGTCAAACTGCCTGTTACTTAACCAGGACATAAATTTATTGGACCGATAAACTGCCGGTTAACAATTTTGGTTTTCTCAATGTACCGACAAAAACATTATTTTCAGTTGGCAATGCCACTCAAAATACGTATGAAAGATGGGAGAACTATTTTCAGTTGGCAGTGCCTCTCAAAATTGATATGAAAGTTAGGGGAATAATTTATCTGTACGATAAATAAATAATTGGCAGATGAGTGCCGATTAGCTTTGCGACAAAATAGAAGCAAACCAGACATTGAGAAAACCAAATTTCTTTGATCGGCAGTTTCTCGTTGGGATAAAAGATAATCGCCTATTGAGAAAACGGGCATAAGTAAATAAATAAATATGAAAAAGAAAAGACAATCAACGAACAATGAAATTAAGGAAAAACAAGTAAGAAAATTATAGTCGGTCTAGACCGACCATATGATACCCTACACCATGGTTTAAGACCCTATCTTTTGGTCCAACTAATTCGATATAGAAAATAAGCATAAACCAAATTTGAGTGGCATTGTTATTAATTTTTTTGCTGCAAATATGAAAAAGGTCACATCGGGTGCTATATTTATATGGGGACTAGGTCGAAAAATGGACCGATCTTGACCATATTTGGTAAAGTCACTTATATTTTGAAAAAATATATACAAACCAAATTTGAGAAAAATCTGTGCAATATTTTTGTTTTTTGATAGATTTAAGTGAAGATCGGGAATTGACTAAGAATTGTCCTATAGAGATTATTTTTGGACTACTGATTAGTGGTTATAATAAACACATACAACCCAATTGGACTGAGATCAATATTATAATTTGGATCTTATGGCACTTCATGTCGGTTTCATAAGGGTCATTTGTATGGAGGCTAGGTCTGAACATGGACCGAATTTCACCAACTTCAATAGCGTTTATCCTATGGCCGATAGAAGATCAAATACCAAATTTCATCAAAATATATTCTTATTTGCGACCTGTAGTTTGATTACAAGCTTTACATGGACACACAGACGGACGGACGGACGGACATTGATAAATTGACTCAGAAAGTGATTCAGAGTCGATCGGTATAATAAAAGATGGGTCTAGGTCAAATATTTTTGGTAGTTACAAACAGCAGCACAAAGTCATTATACCCAAACCACATAGTGGTATAGGGTATAAAAAATCGGATTTGGCGAAAGATAATGTGTTGTTTCATCAAGACAAATCACCAATTCACACATACACTATTGCGATGGGCAGAATCCATGAATTAAAGTTTTAATTGCTTCATCACGCACCTTATTCGCCAGATTTAGCTCCCTCAGATTATTGACTATTTCCAAAAGTGAAAAAATGGCTCAGTGGTAAAAGATTTGTCAAAAATAAAGAGGTGCAGTTTGCGGTTGATGGCTATTTTAGACAGTTCTTATCGAGCGAAAAAGAAATTGTATTATGTTGACAAATAAAGCAAATTTTTCCTAAATTGTTTGTGTTTTCATTGTTAGGTCAGATTGTTCTGGCACGACCCTCGTGCTCTCTTCCATTCAGTATGTCTGTCAAGTGATCAATCATATTGACAAATTCATCATAATGGTCTTATTAATAAATTTCGATTATTTTATAAAACGTCACGTGATATGATGTGAATTTAAAATTACAAACATGTTACAAACCTTTCATTTTGGAACTAAATTTTTTTATGTTTACGTAGAATTCATATGCTTTGAGATCGACCAAAAATAGTTGGGCCAACGACCTGTTAGCCATCCCTGGTGTAGGGTATGAAAGATGAGACTAAACATGAAATTTTTAAAGAATAATTAAGTATATTTGATAACAATTTATTAAAATACTGAAAAAAAAAAAACAAGTATAGGAAAATATTCCATTAAGCCCGTATTAGCAACTTTTTTTTTTTATTAATATTGCTGCGTTGTAGGCTTCTTAACTAAATTAAGTAACTAAATTCATGCCAGTTACTTGACTCATGGCCAAAGACCTCTTAATAGTTTTTTTTTCATATTTTTATTTTTTTAAGAAGCTCAACGTTATTAATTGTAGCATTCAACGGTTGTTTAATACATACAATTATACATATTACTAAAGAAAATAGTTAACAAAAATGGTTTTTAGTTATAACTATAAATATGTATATTTATATATATATATATATATATGTACATTCTAAATATATGATATATAAATATATATATACATTCTAAATATATGAGTAATTCCAAGTTAAACCATACAATTTTTGGTAAAAATTAATTTTGATAATCACATTTTGTTTTGTAATTGTCTACTTTTGAAGACATCTTATAAAGGGTGATTTTTTAGCTATTATCTTTTTGGCAACACTGGTTTAAACAGCTGACGCACGTTTCGTGTTTTGTTTCATTGTCAAACATCGTCAGTTTGGTCTATAATTTAACCATGAATCGTCTTACAAACGAACAACGCTTGCAAGTTATTGAATTTTATTATCAAAATGCGTGCTCTGTTAAGAAAGTTCATCGCGCGCTTCTTCCATTTTATGGTCAGTTTAATCGACCCACTGAAGCGGCTATTCGGGCTATTGTGACTAAATTTCGCACCAAATTTACATTGTTGGACATTAAACCACCAAGACGCTTCCGTAGAGTGCGAACTGAAGAAAATATCGCAGCTGTATCGGCCAGTGTTAATGATGACCATCAATTATCGATTCGTCGCCGTTCGCAGCAATTGGGCCTCTGTTACTCAACAACGTGGAAAAATGCAAGAGCTTGACTTGCATGACATGTGGATTCAACAAAACGGTGCCACATGCCACACAGCACGCGCAACAATGGACTTATTGAGAGGCGAGTTCGGTGAACATTTTATTTCACGTTCGGGACCGGTCAATTGGCCGCCTAGATCGTGCGATTTAACGCCTTTAGACTATTTTTTGTGAGGCTATGTTAAAGCTCATGTCTATACAGACAATCCCGCTTCAATTGACGCATTGGAAGACAACATTGAAGCATTTATTCGTGAGATACCGGCCGAAATGTTGGAAAGAGTATGCCAAAATTGGACTAAGCGGATGGACCATTTGAGGCGCAGTCACGGTCAACATTTGCATGAAATAATCTTCAAACATTAAATTATATGGACCGTACTATCGATTCAAATAAAGATTTCATGCATTTTTCTGAATTTTATGTGTTTTTTTTTTTTTTTTTTTGGAAAACTTTCCTATAGCCCTTAAAAAATCACCCTTTATATTAAAAGAATTTATGAATAAACTTTGCATTCAAGATTTTTTTCAATATTTTTCTTCTCTCAAACCTCTATAACTAGAGTTCTAATTAACGTAGGCTGTTGACATAGGTCTAAGAACACTCAGTGGATCAAGCTCCTTCTTTTGAGCTATTAACTGCTTAAATTCGTTGGGTTTGAGGAAAATTATGCGTGGAGAATCAACTTTACTTTTACTGTACGTTAACTTCTCTTCGCAAATTCGTTGGGTTTGAGGAAAGTTATGCGTGGACAATTAACTTTACTTTTACTGTACGTTAACTTCTCTTGGCATATTTTGGCATTACTGTACGTTAACTTCTCTTGGCAAATTTGGGTATTATATTATAAAAATTAATATAATATAATAGTAAATATTAAAAAAAAATATTTTTTAATTAAGTTGCGTGTGAAAATTGTTGAAAGCAGGGACGTAACAGTTATAAGAGAAATGACGAAAAAGTCATATTTAACCATTAACATTGATGAATTCAAATAATGGTTATAATTAACAATTATCGTAAGATATATCTGTGGTTTTCTAGAATAACCGCGTATGTCATAAAATCAAAATGTTCAGGGGAGCCAAAAAACGTTGTATTTGAAATTATGGGCTCGATATAAAGTTTTTAGAGCTTTTTATTTAACAGTCCTGTAGATATGGGCAATAAATACTTTGTATAAAATTTTGAGTCAAAAATCTTCGGAGGAAGAGATCCTAGAGAAGGACGAAAAAACAATAGGTAAATAACACTTAAAGTGTGTGCAGATAAAACAACTTATGTCGACAAACGTCGTTTTCTTTGAAAAAGAAAACTACCACTGCAACCACCCATGTAGACATAAGTTGTTGTTGCTTGAAAAATTGATTTTTTTTGTTCGTCAACAAAAAGTTAACGGGACTTAGGATGATAATATAACAACGTATCAAGAATAATAGTGACAAAAAATAACAGAAATAAACATGCAAGTTTTTATAAGTGGTTATAAACTGAAAGCTAATCCAAAATTATTTTGCATTTTTTTTTTCATTAATAACAACGTATGTCGCTATGTGTCGTGTTCTGAGAAAATAATTTGTCAGTGATCAAACGTAGGTTGACATACGTCGTTAGTGCTGCAAATTAATTTAATAAACATTTAAGTTACGTCGTTATTTAAAGAAAAAACTCAGAAATGGTCAATATTAAAAAAAAAAAAAAATTAACACATGTAAAGAGCGTTAAAAATTAATATATTTGGCATTGTAAACTCAAAACTGACAAAAATGGACATACGCGGTTATTACAGAAAACCACAGATATAGTTTTTCGGTCACAGTAACCAATTGTAGTGAGAAAATCTTTTTTTTTTTGGTTATGAATAACTATTTTTTTGATTACCAATAACCATTATCGAAAGTAATTTATTTTTGGTTATTCCTAGCCGGATACATATCGTATTTATACCCTATACACTATGTGGTTTGGATATAATGACTTTGTGCTGCTGTTTGTGACTACCAAAAATACTTGACCTAGATCCATCTTTTATTATACCGATCGACTCTGAATCACTTTCGGGGTCGATTTAGCCATGTTCGTCCATCCGTCCGTCCGTCTGTGGGTCCATGTAAACTTTGTAATCAAACTACAGGTCGCAAACATGAATATATTTTGATGAAATTTGGTACATAAGCTTTTATCGGTCATAGGATAAACGCTATTGAAATTAGTGAAATTCGGTCCATGTTCAGACCTAGTCCCCATACAAATGACCCCTATGAAATCGACTTAAATTGCCATAAGATCCAAATTATCATATAGATCTCAGTCAAATTGGGTTTGTATATGTTTATTATACCCATTAATCAGTAGTCCAAATAAAATCCCTATATGACAGTTCTTAGTCATAGGCCCCATATAGAGCTGCTTCCCAATCTTCACTTAAATCAATCAAAAAACAAAATATTGCACAGATTTTTCTCAAATTTGGTTTGTATATATTTTTTCAAAATATAAGTGACTTTACCAAATATGGTCAGGATCGGTCCATTTTTCGACCTAGTCCCCATATAAATTTAGCATCCGATATGAACTTTTTCATATCTGCAGCCAAAAAAAATAAATAACAATGCCACTCAAATTCGGTTTATGCTTATTTTCTATATCAAAATAGTTGGACCGAAGAGATAGAGTATCTAAACCATTGTATAGGGTAGCGTATAGTCGGTCTAGACCGACTATAATTTTCTTACTTGTTTTGATTTAATGGATGCCATTGTAAGAGGGTTGGAGTTTAATTATTAAACTACTTTAATTAAACTTCTTAAAGTTTAATTATTAATCCACTTTTCCATTAAATATTTTATTTATAAAATTAATAAAAAAAATTCTTACAAAACTGCCCGTTTTGTTTACTTTACGATATGTATCCGGGTAGGAACAACCAAAAAAAGTACTTTCTATAATGGTTATTGGTAATCAAAAAATTTTTTTGGTTGCTATAATAGTTATTCATAACGAAAAAAATATGTCTCTCTTCAATTGGTAACCAAAATACTATATATCTTACGATAATTGTTAAACTTTCCCTAAAACAAATAAATCGAATTTAAGCATAACCTTTTCTTAAAAAAAATTACATAACAATTATTTTCCGTCCCTGGTTGAAAGAATTAAGAACTGGCCGATATGCAAACATTCAAATCAATTTATTTACAAATTTAATTAATATAATAATTTTTACTACTTTCATTTGCTTACTGCTCAACGTTATTAAAAGCTCACCAAATGTTTTTGTAATAATATTATGTATACTAGCAAACTCCAGCCCTCGAAATTCGAGTGCAAATTCTAGGAAATTTAATTTTTTAATTAAATAAAGACCCTAAAAGTATGCTAATCAATTATAGCCAATTCACAAATCAACACAAAAAACAAACTCATTTTTATTACAAACACATTAACAAATTTAATAAAACATACATAGGATTGTATAATTTTATGTATGTGTTAGTAGCAACTTTAAATGTAATTTACTCAAAATAAAGGAAAAGATTTTAAAATCTGTAAATCTGCAAAATGGCTTAAAGGAAACACCTTTCAAATAATATATGTTTGGTCAAAATCGGGATAAAACGGTAGAACAAAACATCGGTCACAAGAAATTGCCTAGCCCATTAATATTATAGATAGAGTTTTAACATTGTTATCAAAATGAAATGATCGATAAGTCGGTAAAAGTTATCGTTATATCGATAATTATCGATAAGAAACAAACAATTCAAGATATAAAGTTGATTTCTCTTGTATTGATCGGTTAATTTGTCGTATCATCAGTAATATAACATTGGGAACAGGAGTGTGTGTCACCTCTAAATCATCATCTACTTATATCTTCGTTTGCTGCAACGACACCGTGCTGATTATTAAAATATTCAAAAACATCTGCAAAAGTTGTTCTCTAGCTCTTTGATATGTAAAATCAGTTCTAATTTAAATTGATTAAGAAAGTTCATTCAGATAATTCATTCAGCATAAATTTTAAAATAATTTTAGCATCAATTTCATTCGATTTATAATATTTATCACTTTGAGAATCATAGAATTCACAAGTCTGCAAAAACAAAAATTAAAGCTGTTTTGGTTTTATTGCGTAATTCTTGTGTTTTTGGGCTGCTGGATCCGAAAATGACTTTCATTTTCTTATAGAACGTCACGTTTTCTGACAATGTAGGTATCCATGTTAAACAAGTTATCATCTTAAAATGAAAGATAAAAGACTAAAAAAATTTTTTTTTATTTATAATTGCATAACAAAACTTATTTTTTATCTAAAATACTTTCATTAGTAAGCACTAAACACATTTCTTTTTCCCAGTGAGACTCCTTTTGGTACATTTTCGCTTGTAGGAAGCATCTGGAAAGTCTCTCTGAAGCGTCCAACAGTAGTCTGCCATCATTGAGACGCTCCGTCTTCCCTGGTATCTTTTTTCCATCTCCTTAATATCTTGGTGGAATCGTTCACCTTGCTATAAGCTCACATCTCTTAAATTTTGTGGAAAGTAGTCGAGGTGGGAATGAAGAAAATGTACTTTTAAACTCATTAGGCAACCTAAAGCTTGAAATGCTTTTAACATTATTTTGACGACTTTGTAGTTAGCGTCTTTGTTACTGCCTAAAAATTTCTCTATGACCTCTTTAAAGGCAATCCACCCTTCTCTTTGAGGATCCGTCATGGTTGTGATGAATTGTGGATCAGCCATAACCCGTCTAATATCTGGTCGAACGAAAGCACCTTATTTCAACTTTGCCTCCTAGAGACGTGGAAAGTTTGATATTAAGTCTTTGATCAATTTCCATCTCTTGGAAGTGACTTTACAAATTGCTTCATCAATTCCAGCCTTAGGTGGAGTGGTGGTAGAAGAACTTTATGAGGAGGCCCCAAAGTGTAATACAGGACGTTGTTTTCGCCAACAGAAAGCTCCCTCGGAAGCCAACACTTTTTGGTCCAGTAATTTGCTCAGTCTCTCCTATACCATAGATACAAAAAAACAAGGAAATTTGGTAAATCCTGATTGTTGTCCGAGCAACATGGCCAAGATTTTTAAATCACCATACACTTGCCAACCGTGGTCTTATATTTTAATTTACAAAGAACCAATTCCAAGTAGGTTTCCTTGAGGAATGGAAGCATAGAAACTGCCATTGTAAAGCAGAACTGCTTTAAGGCTTTTGAAGAATCTATGAAAATATGCCACTGTGCTGGGTCGTATGAGATCTTAAATGTATCCAGCAAACCTTCAATATTGGTACAATAAACCAACTCGTCCTCTTGGGCAAAATAGGAAGTGAACTGCTTCTCACGATATCTAAACCAGGACGAATACACTCCCGGAAAAAGTAAGTTTCTGCTTTTGCGCCTTGATTTAAGGAACTCAGCAGCGTTTTTGGGAGGATTCAAGTCTCTTACCAAATCATTTAACTCGCCCTTGGAAAACAATTTCGGACTGCTGTCATCTTCAAATTCAAAACTTGAACAGGGGCCTTGCGTACTGGTATTTCGGTCCCATGAGGGATGGGACGAATAGCTGATTGCAGATTGGGATATGAAATTGACTGTTTTCGTTTTGAATTATACCCTTTCACATTATACGAACAAAAGTAAACATCATCATTATGATTCTTTTGCTCGCGCCAAACCATAGGAATCGCATATCGGAAAGCTTTTTTCTTGCCCTTATACCAATTTCGAAGGTTTTCAACACATCGTTTGCATACTTTATCCTGATCTCCAAGTTTAAAGCCAAAATACATGAAGTATGCTTTTTTTTTACAAAATCTGTAATATTAAGTTGTTGCTTTAATACAATATACGAGTATTCGCCACAAATATAACAGAAACTGTCAAACGAATTCACACACTTCCGCACAGACAACATTGAACTATATTGAACCAAGATAAAGGAATGCCGAGTTAACACGTAAATGTATCGCGCCACTTTCTGCACATTTACAACATGTTTATGTTTGTTAATTTAGCTCACACAGGGCGTTCTGTATACATTTAAAAACGGTAATCAAAATAAAATTGTACCTATTTATTTTTGACTCGAAGTTAGCCCAAAAATTTTTTATAACAAAATTTTGCGTCTTGCAAAATAACCTGATGTTCTGGAATTTTTTGAGTATTTTTTTAGTTTCAGTGTGTTGCAGACCTGTTGTGATATTAATAGGCAAGGCAATTTCTTGTGACATATTCTACACCTTCAATTACCATACGATTTTGAAAAAAAACGTGCCATTTAAAAGGTATTCCTTTGTAAATGTTCACCATATTTACAGATGTGCACCATCTGGTACATTTTTTTGGAGTAAAATTAATTTTAAGTTGCTACTAACCGATACATAAAACACATATTTAAGCTTCAAATAAAAAACTATACAATGCTCTGCGTGATTTTATTAAATTTTTGTTGAATTGTGAATTGGCTCAAATTGATTAGCATCCCTTTAGGCTCTTATAAAATTATTTATGAATAAAATTTCCTAGAATTTGCACTCGAATTTCGAGGGCTGGGCTCTACTAGTTTTAATAATTCTGTTTAGAAAATATCTTGAAATCTGTTCGGTACCTCAAAAATATGTAAAAAAAAAAAAACAAATAAATCAGTACATGTGGTAACAATGGTTGTTATTTCTCGAATTATCGATAATATTTAGAGGATTTATCGATAATTTCAATTGAATTTAAAGTCTGATTAATCGGTTTATATATTATCGGTATTGCAAATACAAGATATGCGATACTTATAAACATCGTTTATGCATGAAAATAAAGCAAAAAACGATCGATTCTGAAATTTACAGATCATCTTAACAACTGTATTTTTTTCTAAAATTTTATATGTGTGGGCTAATTGTGCAGTACACAAATAAAACACAAGTAAGACAATTATAGTCGGTCTAGACCGACTATACGATATTTATACCATGCGTTTAAAGAATGGATCTTAAGTCCACCTAATTGGATATAGAAAATAAGCATAAACCAAATTTGAGTGTCATTGTTTTTAATTTTGCCTGCATATATGAAAAAGTGCATATCGGGGACTAGGCCGAAAAATGGACCGATCCTGACCATATTTGGTAAAGTTACTTATTTTTTGCTAAAACATAAACTAACGAAGTTTAAGAAAAATCATATTTTTGCCATATTGTGCCATTTTTTGTATTTTTTTTATGGATTTGAGGGAAGGCCGAGAATTAGTTTAATAAGGGGCTATGGCAAAGAATTGCCCTACAGGGTTTATTGTTGAACTACTGATTAATGGGTGCAACAAACACAAACTAACCAAATTTTACCGAAATCTATATGATAATTTGGATCTTTTGGCAATTTAGGGACCATTTGTATGGGAACTAGCATGCGCCTGAAAAAGCTTACATACCAAATTTCATCAATATATATGCATATTTGATCGAAATATATTCATTTTTAGTTTGCTTTCAAGGTTTACATCGACACACAGACTGACAGACAGACGGACGGACTAACGGACATCGCTTAATCAACTGAGAAATTATATTGAGTCGATCGGTATAATAAAAGATTGGTCTAGGTTAAACATTTTACAAACATCAGCACAAACTCGTTATACTCTGACCCCATAGTGGTATAGAGTATTAATGCAAACTTATTATATTAATTAAGTATTTTTATAATAGTCGTACAACATACTCAAATGTGTGCATATCGATCTCCGATCTTTAATGTTTCCGATTTTTATTTTTTTATTTTTATTATTTTTTTTTATGAAACACGTTTCCAATAATTTCAAAAGAAAAATACATCTGCAAAATTTTGAAATAAACAAAAATGGCCACGTCAAAAAGGTGTTCGGTTTAATATGGAATTTCTCATATGTACGTATTTGGTGCCATAATTTGGCTAAGCCATTAAAACCATTACTATTATTACTACTGGTATATACATATGTATAGTTACATACAAGCCCACTGAACTTTAGTTCAAACTGATACGCGTTTAGCAAAATTCAATGTTAACTTCCTTTTCTTAACTGGCAAAACATCATATTATAAATATTGTGGGGAGTCTGGGGATACTTGGCCAATTTAATGTGTAGAAAAATATGAAATAAGACAAGAAAAAAAAATAAATGTTGACAACAAAAATATAACGGAAATCGAAATGAATATGAAGTATTTTAAGCCTACAGAGATGTACCAGTACCTAGATGGCCAAAAACACCTACTCAGTTTTGAATTTGCTATATCCGGGGCAAAAAAAATACTATTTATTTAATATTAAAATTGTTTTGAAGAAATTGATATACCAGCTTCTCTATACCACTATGTGGTTTGGGTATAATGACTTTTTGCTGCTATTTGTAACTGCCAAAAATATTTGACCTAGACCCATCTTTTATTATACCGATCGACTCAGAATCACTTTCTGAATCACTTTCTGAGTCGATATAGTGATGTCCGTCCGTCCGTCCGTCTGTGTGTCCATGTAAACCTTGTAATCATACTACAGGTCGCAAATATGATATGTTGTGATTAAATTTGGTATATAAGCTTTCATCGGCCATAGGATGAACGCTATTGAAATTGGTGAAATTCCGTCCATGTTCAGACCTAGTCCCCTTAAAAATGACCCCTATGAAATCGACATATATTGCCATAAGATCCAAATAGATCTCAGTCAAATTGGGTTTGTATGTGTTTATTATATCCATTAATCAGTAGTCCAAAAATAATCCCTATAGGACAATTTTTTGTCATAGGCCCCATATAGAGCTGCTTCCCGATCTTCACTTAAATCTATTAAAAAAAAAAGAGAAATATTGCACAGATTTATCTCAAATTTAGTTTGCATATATTTTTTCAAAATATAAGTGACTTTACCAAATATGGTCAGGATCGAGTTATTTTTCGACCTAGTCCCCATATAAATATAGCACCCGATATGAACTTTTTCATATCTGCACCCAAAAAAATTAAAAACAATTCAACTCAAATTTGGTTTATGCTTATTTTCTGTATCCATTAGATGGACCGAAGCGATAGGGTTTCTAGACCATGATATATGGTATCGTATAGTCGGTCTAGACCGACTTTAATTTTCTTACTTGTTTTGTTTTTAAATTTTGCCAGCCTAGATAATTAAGTCAAACATATTTTTATTGGATTAAGGGGAGCACCCAGATTAGAACCATTTTATACCCTATAACACTATGTGTTCAGGGTTTACTGAGTTTGTGCTTCAGACTCACCATTTATTATAATTATCACCTGAGAATCACTTTTTGAGTCGATTTAATGATGTCCTTCCGTCCGTCCGCCCATCTGTCTGTGTGACCATGTAAATCTTGGATAGGTCGCAAATATGAATATAGTTTGGTGAAATTTATTACATAAGCTATAATCGACCACAGCACGAACGCTATTGAAATTCCTAAAAATCGGTACATTTTTCGACTTAGCCCCCGTACAAATAACCTCTACCAGGCCGACTAAAGTGGTCGTAAAATTTGACATGTGTGTTTATTATACCCATTAATTAGCAAATCAAAAATAATTTTTTTTTTGCCATTTTTTGCTATAGTCCCTATATGAGTCTGATTCCCGATCTTCACTTAACTTTCACAAACACTGAAATATTGTATAGCCTTTCAAAATTTGATTTATAAATGCTTTTGAGAAAATTAAGTGTCGTTAATAAATATGGTCATGATCGGTCCTTTTTTGGCCTAGTCCCTATATAAAATTAACATCAGATATGAAATTCTTCATATCTGCACACATTAATAACAACTAGCAGATTCCAGCCCTCGAAATTCGTGTACAAATTCTAGGAAATTTTATTTTTCATTAATTAGCCAATTCACAAATCAACACGAAAAACAAACTCATTTTTATTACAAACAGCATTGTATAATTTTATGTATGTGTTAGTAGCAACTTTAAATGGAACTTACTCAAAATAAAGGAAAAAAATTTAAAAATCTGTAAATCTGCAAAATGGCTAAAAATAAATACCTTTCAAAAAATTTACGTTCGGTCAAAATCGGGATAAAACGGTAGAACAAAACATCGGTCACAAGAAATCGCCTAGAGTAATAAAACAATTTGTGCGTAATGTTAGGTTTTCATTTAAATATTTATTTATTTATATTTTAAAAACAACACTTTCGTAGAACTCAATATTTCATAATGAATGATTTTACATTGGTAAGCTCGTTTACATTGTTTTAAAAGTAACGGTAAGACCGGTTTGAAATGATGAAATAATAAAGATAAAATTTACATAAATTACAACAACAATAATAATTAAAAAGAAAGTAATAGATAATATTGAAAGGAAGGTATAAAGTGATAAACAATAAATAAAACATTAAACTAAATAAAATATAGAATTAGAAAATAATGAATAAGCAATAATAATGTGGGAATAAAGGGAGCATTATTAGGGATATTCAATTATTATAACTCTAGGCTATTAATATTATAGATACCACTAAAATTTGACTTATGCTAATTTTCTATATCCAGTTATTGCTTTAGCAAAGTTATCTTCAGAATCACTTTCTGAGTTGATTTAGCGATGTCCGTCCGTCCGTCTGTCCGTCTTTATATCCAAGTAAGCGTTGTAATCAAATTACAAGTTGCAAATATAAATATATTTCGATGAAATTTGGTATGTAAGCTTCTATCGGCCATAGAATGAACTCTATTGAAATTGGAAAAAAAAATCGATGCACGTTCAGACCTAGTCCCCAAACAAATGACCTATATGTGAATGACTTAAATTGCCATAAGATCCAAATTAATATATCGCACCTGTATCTCTAAAGTAAGTCAACTCAAAATTTTTCAATTTTCACTTTTTGCAAGAAAACGATACACAGTGGTCATATCTATCCACTGTAAAAATCTTACATCGATTTTTCTAGTCCTTCGCAAAAAAAAAAATATACAGTTGTAACCCTCCTTGTGTTATAAGTAGCTTCTTTAGAATCCACTAAAAAGACATATTTTGAGTTCCACCCAAAAAACTTGTTATTTTTGATGATCACTGAAAAAACCGCAAAAACAACTATTATTGTATACTTATTATACGCAATTCTTTACAACGAAACAACTGTTTTTAAATTTTATAGTAAATTTAAAAAAAAACCTTTTTTTGCCTCTACTGAAAATTTGTAAATTTTGAGTTGACTCACTTTAGAGGTACAGGTGCGATATGATCTCGGTCAAAATGGGTTTGTGTTTGTTTATAACATCCATTAATCAGTAGTGCAAAAATAAATCTTATAGGAAAATTCTTAGCCCTCGTATAAATCTGCTTCCCGATCTTCACTTAAATCTTTCAAATAATCTAGTCCATAAAACAAAGTTTTTATTAAAACTCTTTCTTTCCTTTGAATCTCTCTATGACAACAAGTCTATGGGCCAAGGATCAGATTGATTGGATGAGGGGAAATGGGGTTTCAATCACTCCGTGACTGTGGTGACTACGCGTGACTATGTGTGACTATCTTAAAATTAATCTTTGGCCACACCAAGTCTATGGACAAAGTTTCAGATCGATCGGAGGAGAGGAAGTGACGTTTCACTCTGGCCGTGACTGTGCGTGACTGTGCGTGACTATGTCAAAGTTAATCTTTTTTCACAGCAAGTCTATCGAAGGGTGTGAAGTTAGATATCGAAATAAATATCTGTTAAGAATTTTAACAGAGAATGTTAATGTTAACATTTTCTGTTAAGTACTTCACTTCAGCAAACGAAATTTTTTATTCAAGTAAAAAACCAATTATCTAAATATTTTAATAATTAAATTTAGACTATAAACATGTATCTGACAAACAATAAATTTTTTTTGTTGTTATTTTGTAATTTCATATAAAAAATAATGTATATTCGCATATAACAGCATATAATAGCCAAAACGGTTATTTATAGCCGACCTGAATGAGGGTTGTCATATATCGGGTGAAAGCCCCATGGGAGTAGAATCTAATGGCATACCGCCCATATTCAGTTGTTTCTCAGGAAAAAAGTTACAAAGGATCAAAATAAAAAAAGCAGATTTTTCCCATAAGAATTATTTTCAAGGGGCCAAAACGGTTATTTCTAGCCGACCTGAATGAGGGTTGTCATATATCAGGTGAAAGCCCCATGGGAGTAGATTACAATGGCATACTGCCTATATTCATATATTTTCCTGAGAAACAATTGAATATAGGCAGTATGCCATTTTAATCTACTCCCATGGGGCTTTCACCTGATATATTACAACCCTCATTCAGGTCGGCTAGAAATAACCGTTTTGGCTATTATATGCTGTTATATGCGAATATACATTATTTTTTATATGAAATTACAAAATAATATCAAAACAAATTTATTATTTATCAGATACATGTTTATAGTCTAAATTTAATTATTAAAATATTTAGATAATTGGTTGTTTACTTGAATAAAAAATTTCGTTTGCTGAAGTGAAGTACTTAACAGAAAATGTTAACATTAACATTCTCTGTTAAAATTCTTAATAGATATTTATTTCGATATTTAACTTCACACCCTTAGTCTATCGACCAAATTTCAGATCGATCTGATAAGTTGAAATGCATGACTGTGCGTGACTACCCCAACATTAATCTATAGTCACAACAATACTATGGGCCAAGTTTCAGATCAATTGGATGAGGGGAATGGGGTTGCTCCATGGCAGGCAGACAGACAGACAGACAATCAGACAGACAGAGAGCATGAGTTAAAAGAAAGAGTTTAAAAATAGAAATATTATAGATTTTTTCTCATATTTGATTTGTGTTGTTGTTGCAAAAAATAAGCGACTTTACCAAATATGATAAATATAGCATGTGATCATCTCTGCAGGCAAAAAAATTAATTAAAAATTCCAGTCAGATTAGTTGAACCTAAAGTCAATTCTATAAACGCATGGTATAAGGTATCACAGAGTCGGCCTAGTCTAATTTTCTTGTCTTCTTTTACTAAAATCTGTAGTAATATGAACATTTTTTGGACTGAAATTTCGAAAGATACTGAACAAGATACTAACGCTAATTTTGTTATAAAAACTTTTAAAATTTTTATAAACTATGTGCTCGATTTTTATCTGATTTTTATTTTTTTTTTTTTTTCCTTAAAAGCTAGTAAAATTTTCCTCACTATGAATTATAGAAATCTGGAATATTATTTTTATTTTCATATAATTAATTTGCCTAAAACCAATATTTGTAGTTAAAATACGATATTATGTTTTCAAGGCCTCAAAAAAAATATCTTAAATTACGTTTCAAAAAATCGATTCCACTCAAATAGAAGAGAATTTTACCAACCTGTTAACAAAATCATGAAAATCAGGTAAAAATATCTGCCATCATTCTGTACACAGTGGAACAACTCCGTTAGACAGGCGTCAAACCTAATTATGTCCGTCTCCGCATAAACGACGCACAGTGGACCATTTCACGAGAAGGCAGTCAAAAATCCATAACTTTTGATTGGATTGGAATTTTGATATGCGCGTTTTTTTTTTGTTTGGTGGGTGGGACTTTAGTCTTTAATTTTTGCTATAAAACGTAAATATCGACCGATAACAAAAAAAGTTATGGAGGGTTTAAAATACATTTTCATTTTTAGTTGAATTTTAGTACAAAAGTGAAGTGTTAAAAGGTCTAAAAACGTTTTTTTTTATATAATGTTTTATTTTATCAGTTAATTTTACAACTAATACTTTTTAAAAATTTTGTTAAATTTTGTCAGAAAACGCCAAATTTGGCCCCCGTAAACTTTTTAGTCCTAATGTTCACAAGGTCCAAAGGTTGGCTTTATTTTGAAAGAGCCCGAGTTAAAATATAATTTATTAAGCAGCGAGCGTAAGAGTTACCTGATATTGGTTCATGGTAGAGAAGTTTCAATAAACAAATCGTATGTTTTTACTTTAGTTAAAAATTTTTTTATATTTTTAAATATTTCTATACATAAATTTTTTAAATCAAGAAAAATTGTTAACTATATAAAAACGGGTATAATTTATTGTTAGTGTACTGAAAAAATACTTTAAATCAAACAATTTTAGTAAATATTTCTTCTAAATAGCCTCGATTTGCATCTTCTAGAAGTTGTTTAGCTTCTTCTTCGAATTCAATACAGGTAGTTTTCCATTTTTGTCGAATGTTGTACATATATGGATCTGAAGTGCACAACAAAATATTGAAAAGGTATTCATTAGTGCAACATCTGGACATTTTTCTTGTGTTGTGCCCGCGAAAGCATCTGTAGTCTTTGTTCCTTTTTGCTTGCGCTTCTTCAGATAGATCTCCTATTGGTAGTCTATTGTTTTGAATTATTTGTTCCCCATGGTACATAATTTTATGAACTGTGGATGGCATATATCTCCAAGATAATTTTTCGTTATAAAGTATAGCTGTTTTACTGGTGTACTCTCCAAATTTTTTGGTGCCGCAATAGTGTTTTACTATTTACCTGTTATTTAAATTTTTTTCCCATTTTGTCAGGTATTTATACTATGTAAATATACCTGTCAAAATAGAAAAGATTTACCCATTAATATAATTTAACAATTAAGCGCATTATGTCTCAACCCTTTTTTATAAGTATATAACCACTCGTGTCAACTCTACCGTTTCCTTTTTCGACCAGTATAAAAAAGAAATAAACTCACGCAAAAAAATACACCGGTACGACCAACTTTTGTATTCATAACATACAGACGGACGGACATCGTAAAATCGACTCAGGAAGTTATTGAGTCGATCCGTATAATAAAAGATGGGTAGAGGTCCAATTTTTTTTGTAGTTACAAACATCAGGGCAAACTCATTATTCCCTAACCACATAGTGGAAAACATGTATTCATAAAGTTTGCACAAAATATCTGACCTTGGGTCAGAAAAATTGTTCTGGTGCACACGGGCGGAAATTGGCGGGTATACAATGAGTATAGGAGTGTAGGGGAAGGTTCGGACTACAGAAGAGTGCAAGACTTTTTTTGATGGCTTTTGATGGGCAGGAGTTATCCTCTAAAGGGTCCGCCAAATAACTTTTTTTTTTTTTGAAAATGCTATAAAAAAAACTACTAAATATTATCTCAAATTTCTTTTTTTATTTGAAAGTACAATCCTTCCAGTTAATAATGGAAAATAATTTCATTCAAATGGCTGCCTAGGCTGACCATGCATAGCCTACACGATCGGTCCAATTTTTAAGCACATTATCGATTGTGTGCAGCTGTATTTCACCAATGGCTTCACGAATATTGTCCTTTAAAGCGTCAATGGTCTCTGGCTTGTTGGCGTAGCACTTATCTTTGAGGGCACCCCACAAATAATAGTCCAACGGTGTCAAATCGCAGCTCCGAGGTGGCCAAACGACATCAGCTCTGCGGCTGATAATGCGATCTTCAAAAACAGGGCGCAAAACATCGAGTGTAGCTTCGGCTGTGTGGCACGTAGCGCCGTCCTGTTGAAACCAAATGTTGCCAATATTCTCCTCTTCAATTTTTGTGAACAAAAATTCGTTCAACATGGCCCGATAACGATCGCCATTGACTGTGAGGGCCACTCCTTGCTCATTTTCGAAGAAAAATGGCCCAATTATGCCTCTGGATCAAATTCCGCACCAAACAGTGACTCGTTTTGGGTGTATCGGCTTTTCAATGTATGCGCGCGGGTTTTCTGTGCCCCAAATACGACAATTTTGGTTGTTTCCATACCCGCCAAGATCAAAATGAACTTCATCTGAAAAGCGTTGTTCAAGCGTATACACAACCATATTCGTTCAGCGGAAGGATAAAACTAATTATCTGTCAAATCAGACATGAGCTAAGTGTTACCATTCACGAAATAAGCACTTGTTGAAAAAAACGTTGGATGGCGGACCCTTTGTTAAGTAGATTTTCGGGAAATTTTGACCTTTATTAATTTTTTTTTAATTCTAAACGACTCAGTGACTTTATATTTCTATACAAAATTTAGTTTACTTTAAAATCTTTTAAAACAAACAAGTAAGAGAATTATAGACTGACTATTCGATACCCTATACCATGGTTTAGTGACCCTATCTATTCGGTCCAACTAAGTGGATATAGAAAATAAGCATAAACCAAATTTGGGTGTTGTTATTGTTATTAATTTTTTTGGCTGCAGATATGAAAAAGTTCATATCGGATGCTATATTTATATGGGGACTAGGTTGAAAAATGGATCGATCCTGAACATATTTGGTAAGGTCACTTATTTTTTCCAAAAAGCTTTACAAACCAAATTTCAGAAAAATCTGTTCAACATATTTGTTTTTTGATAGATTTAAGTGAAGATCGGAAATCAGCTTCATATGGGAGCTATGACTAAGAATTGTCCTATAGGGTTTTTTTTTGGACTACTGATAAATGGATGTAATAAACATGCACAAACCCAATTTGACCGAGATCTATATGAGAATTTGGATCTTATGGCAATTTCAGTCGATTTCGTAGGGGTCATTTGTATGGGGACTAGGTTTGAACATGAACCCAATTTCACCAATTTCAATTGCGTTCATCCTTTGGCGATAAAAGCTTATATTGCGACCTATAGTATGATTACAAGGTTTACATGGACACACAGACGGACAGACGGACGGACGGACATCGCTAAATCGACTCAGAAAGTGATTCTGAGTCGATCGGTATAATAAAAGATGGGTCTAGGTCAAATGTTTTTGGTAGCAGCTCAAAGTCATTATACCCAAACCACATAGTGGTATAGGGTATAAAAAGTGACAGTCATTTAAAAATTAAAATTTACAAAGAAATTTTTAATTTTAGCAAAATACTGAGAAAGTCCAGTTTCGAAGACCCTGTTCGCTGTGATATAGTTGGAATAGCGTCGCAATTTTTTGGCTCGCGAGGTTCACTGGCATTTACTTCCAATGAATAACATAACATTAAAATCGGTAACCATAAAAAAATTATTGTTGGCCTTTTTCTCAAAATATGGTCCATAGTGCGACGTTTAGAAGATTTGAATACGTTTTTTTCTGTTTTTAGATGTGATAAGCATAGTTACGGTACAAAGTTATATGATATGAAATATTTATCTTAAAAAAAATATGAATATCTGTTATTTTTCAAACCATTTTTTTTAAATGCAACTATTATATGTAAATTTCCAGACTATTTTGACTGGAATTAAATTTATTTCGAATTTATATATTAATATAATATCTCCAATTTGGATCAGTCTCTTCAATACAACTTCAAAATAAATATTCCAGTAAATTTTTCAAATTTATTTGCCAAAGCAATTGAAGAACCAGGGGCCAAATCACCGCATTCGATATCGAGTATCGGACAGTTATTTTACACTGCAATACGATCTACTTTAGGTTGCTTACACAGGATGTCGATTATTATCAAGATATTTCCTTCGAACTAGAAGTGGTTATTCTGGAACTACTATTACAACTTGTTATTTGCCAGTGAAACCAAAATTTTCAGTTTCTATGAGTTAATTCTAGAACATGTCCTTGGAACCGCTAATAAGAGAACATTTTTTGATGAAAAGCGATTCTAATTTTATTTTTGCTGGGATGCATGCATGTATTTACAATTTGTTTGTTGTATAAGTATTGTTGGATATAAACATTGTATATATATTTAAACCGATGTCATCGTTTGTCATGTACTTTGTTGACGACTTACAAATGAATTTTGTCATTATCTCCAGTAGTTAATGTCATATGATTATCTTTAACTTAAACTTGTTTAATTATACGAAAATAAACATATTTTCCATTGTCTTTATTTTTAACAAAGGAAATTAATGAAGAATAGATAACGAATCTAATGTTATCTTTATTTCCAACTGCGATCTTTTTTTACCAAATCAAAATCGTAAAAAATTTAAACTTTTAAATATAAACCGGGAAATATTACCCAATTTGTTTCCTTTTCCAATTCAAATATTCAATCAAAGAAGGAAAAAATAGGACAAATTTTACATGTTACTGTATTATTTTTTGAATTTCATTTCAGTATTTTGCAATACAATTTAATTCAATATCTTTTGGTCTTTGAAAGCACTATATCTAAAGGGTTTTTCAATAAGAGCGCTACAAAAGTTTTTTTTTAAAATAAAACAAAAACGGTTTTGGATATCAATGAAATTCTTTATTCCTGTGAAAGTACGTTCGATGCCATTATGTATGGAAATCGATCTCTTTTGCATGGCCACCATGGACACGCTTGCAGAAATCCAGACTTTGAACCCAATTTTCGATGGTTTTCAAGCATAAATCGGCCGATACTGCTGCAATTTCACGTTCGATATTCGTACGAAGTTCATCAATCGTCGCTGGCTTGTTCGCATAGACCATAGACTTGACGTAGCCCCACAGGAAATAGTCCAACGGCGTCAAATCACACGACGGAGGCGGCCAATCGACTGGACCATTTCGTGAGATAACACGTTCTCCAAACTTCGTTTCCAATAAATTGCTTGTAACATTCGCTGTGTGGCTTGTGGCGCCGTCCTGTTGGAACCACATATCATCCAAGTCCATATCATCCAATTGGGGCCAAAAATATTCGGTTATCATTGAACGGTAGCGATTCCCATTCACAGTAACGTGCCGGTCTTAATCATCACGGAAGAAGTACGGCCCAATGACGCCGCCGGCCCATAAACCGCACCAAACCGTAATTTTTTCGGGATGCAATGATGACTCATGGAGTACGTGTGGATTGCTGTCTGAGCAATTACTCATATTTTGTTTATTGACGAAGCCATTCTGCCAGAAATGAGCCTCATCGCTGAAGATGATTTTTCGATGAAAATCCGAATCATTTTCAAGTTGTTGCTCAGCCCAATTCACGAACATACGACGCTTCTGGTGGTCAAGCGGCTTCAGTTCTTGTGTCAATTTGATCTTGTAAGGATGTAGGCCAAGATCTTTTCGCAAAATTCGCCACAACGACGTCACAGAGATGCCCAACGCTTGAGAACGACGTGTGAGAGACACATTTGGGCTTTCTTCAACTGAAGCCTCAGCGGCAGCAATATTCTCGACACTACGGCCACTTCTTTGTCTCACTGGCACGGGAACATTTTGTACTGTGCCTGTGGATTCAAATTTTTCCACTAGACGCTCAGTTGTTGATCTGCTAGGACGATTATGACGACCATAAATTGGACGTAGCGCTCTTAACGTTGATGCCACTGACTCCGAATTTTGGTAGTAAATTTTAATAATTTCGACTCATTGTTGGCTCGTATATCTTTCCATCATGAAATGGCAAACCTTACTGAAGAGAAATGTCAAAAGAGCAGCAATAAATATGGCGTCGTTTGCTGTCCCTGTCTTTCTACTTTTGTAGCGTCTCTGTTGAAAAACCCTTTACTTATTTTCAAATTTATAAAAAAATAACAACAAAAATCTTACACTTGAAAAAAAATATAACAAAAACTAAAAAAACTAAAAAAATACTAAATTTCTGTATCTTCAAAAGAAAGTGTAAATTAAAAAAAAAACTATATTTTTTAAAAGGAAATCGAATTTAATATCTAGGTTAGGTTGAGAAGAGAAGCTATGTATACACGAAGTTCATATCCGTTTTACCCGGATATGCACTTAAGCCGGAAAGTCGGCTTGTTGTGCGCTCTACATCTCCACATTCATCCAGCTATCTAACCCCATATTAACTTAGAAATTCGGTTTCATCAGCAAATTTCCTGAGCATTTTCCAGTTTATCTCCGTCAGGCTTGGTAAGATGTCGTTGGATAGATGTCAAGCCCTTGTTCTCTCAAATGCAGGACAGTGACAAAGGTAGTGTTTTAGGGTTTCGACATCTTCTCCGCAAGCTCTACATGTGGCCGATTCCGTCCGTCCTATACGGTATAGGTGAGCCCTCAGTTCAATTAGCCTACTAAGTTCACTTCTATTCAGGTTAAAGATTTTCCTAGTTTTCGAAGTGTTGGGAGTGTCCCATAGCATCTTTGTAATCTTACCCACATCAGTTTCCTCCCAAACTGATACATGTTAATTAGTCGCCCAGTCCGATAGTTCCAATTTGAGAGATACCTTTCAGATTGGGTTTTCTAAATTGAAAGAACCCTTCCTGGCCAGTTCGTCAGCTATCTCATTTCCCATAATGCCACTGTGTCCCGGGATCCAAACGATTTCAAGTCTCCTTCTGGAGAAGTTTGCAATCTCTTCTTTATACTTGAGGACAGTCCTTGATCTAGTTTTGTCCGAGGATATCTTCCTGATAACTGCTAGACTGTCCGTAACTATTTTCACGTCTCCGGGACTTTCGATTACCCGAGCGTCAATACTTCTGATTCATTCCGTTATCTCTCCAGTTCAGCCTAAAAGACAGAGTTCTGGTCCGAAAGACGGAGGTAGAACAGTCCACATCATAGAAACCTATGCCAGACTTACCATGCAGACTAGATCCGTCTGTATAAGTTTAATATTTAATTAATATTTAATTTAATATTTGGTTTGCTTTCCTTTTGCTTTAATCACAGCTTGCAGTCTTCTAGGCATCGATTGCACAAGGTTTTAGGTTGCTTCGGGTGAATTTTGTGCCATTCCTCCATTAGCACTGATTTGAGGAAGTTTTTGCTGTTAAATGTAATTTTTCTTATTTGCTGGTGGAGATGCTCCCACAAGTGTTCAATGGGGTTAAGATCCGGTGACTGGGGACGATGATACAGCTATTTGGGTGTGTGATACAGCAACCATTCCTTTACTATCTTCATAGTGTGCTTGGTATCATTATCTTGTTGAAACATCCAAGTTTGACTTAAGCACAACTTCCAACACTAAATTGCCCACACCACTCACAGTCATACATCCCCACACCATCACTGAGTTCCCACCGGGCTTTACATACATTTTGCTCAGCGCATTCCGTATTTTTGCTTCTCCAAATTTTAACGAGTTTTATTCTTCCCAAAAACAGCAAATTTGCTCTCATCAGTAAAAATGAGATATCTTTACTTTCGTACTTTTGAGCAAAATCTAGGCTTGGAGGAACTGTCTTGGCGCTAACGTTAGCACCTCATGTTTCCAAAATTTCCGCCATTATTTTAACCGTACTTTGACTTGGTTTTTTTCTTATGCTTATAATTTTTTTTTTTTTTTTTTGACAGTATTATGGCTTCTGTTAATAATTGAAGCGATTTCGCGTAATGATTTTACTTCTTCATGAAACTTAAGCACGAGCTCGCGAGTATCCAGAGAGGATTGTCTACCATATTCGAAAAACGTTTACTTTACTCAGAAAAAGTCTGCTATGAAACGATCACGATTAAAGTAAATTGATTACTAATTCACTAAAATTCTCTAGAATGCAATTTTGAAATAAATGAAGGAAAGGAAAGGTAATTTTTAACTGTTCAAAATTCCAAAAAAAGCTTAAAGAGCAATTTGAACACCGTCATTTGATGCTATGAATATGATATTCTTTTAGTTTTTGTTTTTTATTATTTATTATTGTAAAGTTTTTGTTATTGTTTTTTGGTGTAATGAGAAAGGAGACAATAATTTTTTAAAAAGCATACGATGTTGAATTAAACAATTTTACAAAAGCCTGATATAAAATTAAAAAGATAATGTACACTTTTTTTGACGCTCACAGCATAACGGATATACGTAGTTCTCTCAAATAAACCTAAGGAATTAAAGCTACATACACAAAGCCCATAAAGTCTGCGTTCACCTTAAAATTTTGCTTAAATGATGTGTAAAAACACAACTTAAAAATATAATTCAAATCAAATTTATTTTTACATTATTTAGCTCAAATAGCAAAAACCGTAATCCAGATTCATCTCTTTGTTCTGCGTTCAGTTCGGATCTTTTGATAATACCGTACTTTTTTGATTTTTAATCACTTTTCATTACGTGTTATTATAATTGATCGTTTAATAAGCTCAACGGCACATTTAAGTGGAAAGAAAGTAAAATCTTTAGAAAAGTTTGTTTTATAATTTCAAAGAAACTGGAATATTAAAATGTATTATTAAAAATATTATCAGTCCGGGAAGAGCGCAAAATAATCAATATGGCAAAGGTGGTTAATCCTCGAATTACATTTTCAAAAATTGCTGGATATATAAATCAAGCGTTTAAAAAAAGTGTTTGTACCGAAAGAGCTAAACAAATTTTACGTAAATCTGGATGTCATGGAGAGTAAGTCAATCAACGAAAACTTACCTTTCGCTCGTAAACAGACGAAAGTGCATTAAATTTGCTCATAACTACATAAATAAGACTCCAGAATTTTGAAAACAAGTTATTTTTCAAACCAAAGTAATTTTGTTAGATTTGTAGTAATTTTTCAGACATATTGCAATTAATACTGTAATTAATATGCAAATTTTAGTTTTGTTTCAATGATGCGTGGTATTCTTAATCGGACCGGTTTCTGGCATTTCAGCCTTCATCAGCAATTTATTGAACATTGTGATAATTGTTGTGTTATAATTGAATAGATTGTTTCCATATAAAATTTTTCTACTTCGGGCGGCCGTGAGGTTTGAACCCTGAACCTTCACATACACTCGTACTTGCACTTTTTGGTCAGTCAATGGTGCGTGGAACTTTTATGTTTTCATAAAATTTTTTTCTTTCAATGTTTTTTTAATCTATATATACAAAACATTTATGAATATTTTATGAATATTTCACTAAATTGTTAACAGAAGATATATTAATGGGTTTGTTACATTTCGAACATGAAAGGAACTCAGAATCACTTTCTGAGTCGATTTTGCGATGTCCGTCCGTCTGTGTGTCTGTCCGTCTGTGTGTCCATATTAAATATGCAAATATGAATATATTTTGATGAAATTCGGTATATTAGCTTCTATCGGCCATAGGATGAAAGCTATTGAAATTGGTGAAAATTGGTCCATGTTCAGACCTAGTCCCCATACAAATAATCCCTATGAAAGCAATTTAAATTGCCATAAGATCCAAACTATCATATAGAGCTCGGTCGAATTGGGTTTGTTTATGTTTATTACATCCATTTATCAGTAGTCCAAAAACAAACCCTTTAGGACAATTCCTACTTATAGTCCCCATATGAAGCTAATTCCCGATCTTCACTTAAATCGAACAAAAAACCAAAACATATTTTTCTAAAATTTGGTTTGTATATGTTTTTGCAAAAAAAAAAGTGACCTTACCAAATATGGTGAGGATGGATCCATTTTTCGACCTAGTCCCCAGATAAATATAGCATCCGATATGAACTTTTTCATATCCGAAGGCAAAAATTTTGATAATGCCACTCAAATTTGGTTTATGCTTATTTTCTAAGAGATATAGTCTCTTAACACATTGTATAGGGTATCGTATAGTCTATAGTCGGTCTATACCGACTATAATTTCCTTACTTGTTTTTAAAAAAAACATATTCTTTTTATAAAGAATTTTGATTCTTTTTATATCTATGACAGCATATCTTGAACGAAACTTGATAATTCAAAGACGAATATTCATTGAATGACTTTTAGAGGTTATATACTTCAATCCAAAGTAAATCAGTTCTGCTTCGATTTGTCCATTGACTTAGTTTTCAACTGTTAAGACAAATTTCGTACTCTTCGATTTATTTTTATACCTCCACTCCAGTGTGCAGAGGGTATATACATATAAGTTTGTCATTCCGTTTGTAATAATTAGAAAAAAAATTTTGGACCCCATAAAATATATATATTTGTGATCCTTATAACAACCGGAAATCACGATGGCGGCATCAATCGGGCAGCTAGGGTTCTCGCTGACATAAAAAATGATTCATTAACATCCTGAAAAGTTTGCTATTTAAATTCGTCCAAATCGGTCGATTAGGGCCCGAGATTTGAATGAAGAACTAAAAAAGTCTTGAAAAAATATAATTTTCTATGTTGTTCTTGTCACGATCACGCCCTCAATAGGATAGCTAAGGTGATAATTTTTAGTGAGAATGATTCTCCAAATTCATGGGAAGATTTCTATTTCAAAAATCATTAAAATCGGTGGAACAGGTCCAGGGAAATCTCTGAAAAAGTAAAAAAAAAAATGAAAAATATGATGTTTCTATAGTGTTCTTGTTGTTATTCTAAATGTTATATTGTTGTCATAGCTGGACTTGTTGTTTTTGTGGTCGTTGTGGTAATAATATAATAAAAACTAACCCTTTGTACATTTTTATCAACTCTGGTAGAAAAATTTAAAAGTTTCCATTGTTTTGGCATCACTAAAAAAATTTACTAGATCATTTCTGTCATTGCCACGAGCATGCCCGCAAAGTTTCAGATCGATTGGGTCACGGGAAAGGGGTTCAAATCGATCCAAAATTTTTTCGACAAGCAGACACTACGAGTTAATATAAAGGGAGTAAAAATTCACCAGCATCTAAAGCAAATAATGCTAAAATACCTAGTTGTTAATAAAAAGAAAACAATGTAAATTTAGCAAAAAAATTTTTATGTATTAATTTATTTAAAGAGAAAAACACAAAAATAACGTTTGATGTTGTATTTTTTGTGTGTAATATTTACATATACATACATACATACACATATTAAATAATACAAATAATATACATATATTCTATATATGTATATCCATAATAACTGCATGTTAGAAATAAGTCGGTATATTATTTTATTTACATAAAATTCTGCAATATTTTGTTGTGGGGAAAATACATTTCTTTTGCATTAACAGAGTGTCACTTCATTTTGCTCAGCGTGACTATGCCACAGTAGATGGCGCCACAATTTTTGTTTGTTCTAATTAGCTTTGCAATAGTTATTTCTATTTTAACATGAATGTCAATATTTTCAAATAGATGTCATATAGAACAATGTTAAGAGTATACACGGGCTGGTCTTTTATTTCATACGTTTTTTTATTATTCTTTTACAAATATGAACATAAGTTTGGCATATTAACTTTTTGTTGTCTTTACAAAATAGAGTTACCGAGTTCATCATTCAGTTTTTTTTGCTTTCAAAACAGTTCTACATAGTTATATAGAATTATTATTCTGCTTTACCTACAAAATATCTGATTGCGATTACATCTAATTTTTAAAAATTGTTTGTAATTACTAAAGCATTATTATTCACATAAATACAAAATTACACTTTTTAAATTTTCAAATTTAAGAAAATATCAATTCTAAAAACTGGAATTAAAAATTTCCAATTATAAATTACAATTAATTGAATTTCAGAAAATCATATCAAAACGTCGGAAATTATAATTTTAAAATTTAGAAGACATCAATTGCATCTTTAATATACATATAAATTTTATTCGTTAAACACAAATTGAAATTCCAAAAAAAAAACACCAAATATGTTTACATTTAAAAAATTTTTACATTTAAAAAAAATATTGGCATTCAGGAGAAATTAATAGCTTTTCAGTACCGCAACTCAGTAACTTCTTTTAACGATAGTCGAATCGTTAAAAAAAAAGAAAATAGCAAAATTATCAGTAAAATTTTTAAACGATATTCGCTATTGTTAAACTCAGTTGTTGTTGTTATCTAAACGACAACCGTTTTTGTGTTGTTTACTCAATCAATAAAAACTTAAATTTTTTGGCTGAAATGTCGTCATATATAAATAAAAATCATAAAATAGTGAAAATATTTTGCTTTTATTAAAAAACTTTTTTATATAAATAAAAAAATTAAATAGCATATTCAATTCATTATATCATTTTCAAATAAATAAATAGAAATATTAGTAAAAAATAAAGATATTAAACATAAAGATAAAATCATCCTTTCAAACACGAAGTAATTTGTTTTTTTCTATTCTTCTTTGTGTTTTTCGCTTATTGTGACAGAGATGCCACTCGTTTACAATTTAAATAAATAGAAAAATAAATTTGTCGACTGTCGTTAAGATGTATGTACTTAGTGAATCACTTAATCCTTAGTGCAAACAATAATAGCTGTCGATATATTTTGCGATTGTCGGATCGTTGAAATTTACAGAATCACACTACAGAAAACATTAATTTAAATTCAATGAATTTTAGAAAACGTCAAATGATATTTAAGAATTGCAAACATAAAAACTGTTAACATAAATAAACGCAATTTGATGAGAATGTTATTTATATATAAATTTTCACAATTTTTTTTTGGATGAATACTTGAAGTTTTTCAGAAAATAAAGAGAACAAATTATTTTATTTAAAATGTTTGGGACATTTGGTTTTTTTGCGTTTGGCATCCCTAATTTGAATATTTATTATTATAAATTCATTCTCTATGCTTTCCAAATATGGCAATATTTTAATAAAAAAAATTAAGAGAATTTTTTTTGGTTATTATATTGTTACTCCATCCGACCTATATGGCCGCAATGAAGAAATATTTGGCCAGTTAAAAGAAACTATACAGCCATCTCCAATTAGCACGATTTAATGCATATAGCCACCCTACACAACCATTACCTTTGCAATGGAGGTTAGGGCGAGCTATTTAATTAGCAAAAACTAAATTAAACGAGAAGTTATGTCATATAACCGTAAACGCATGCATATAGGTATATAACCTAAATGCATGCCCATCAGCAACCACGATGACCAAAAAGCAAACACCGAAATAAATCCGAAATAATAGAAAAGACGAAAACCAACCCAAAGAATTTGCTGAAATAATTTGGTATTAAGTTTAACAAATTGTTTACTTTTTCATTTACATTTATTATCAAGACTCAAACCGAGGTGGAGGGTATCAAAGATTTGGCACAGCCGAATTTAACACCCTTACTTGTTTTTTTTTCTTTTATAAAATTGATATCATCTTCACCAGCACATTATATAAATATAGTTCAATTTTGTTTAACACTGAGAAAATCCTTTAAAAGGCGCTAAAATCACTTCAAAAAAGAAAAATGAAAAGCGCCAACTTAACGTTTTTTTTTTTATAGAAAGCGCTAAATGGGAAAAATGCGATTTTGAGTCGTCAAAAAGGGCTAAATATAGCGAGAAAAGCGCTAAATTGGCATCGCTAAGACAGAGTGGGCGAAGATTTCAGCTGCTAAAACAAAGAAGTTGGTAAATTCAATGCCAAACAGACTGAATGAAGTCTTCTAACAGCGTGCCTACCCAACAGTAGTATAGTAAATTTAAATTTTCTTCATTATTTATAAAAAAAAAAAAACTTCTGTAATTTGTTTTAAGACTGAACACAGACTTTTACTTATCATGGCACTTAATGTAAGTAAATTATCTAAATAAGAAAAGAGAAATCTGAGTTTTTGTTTTGTTTTTTTGAACTAAGGAATGTTAATTTAAAAAAAATAAGAGAATAAAAACGATTTGAATTACATATTTATTATGTTGTTTTTGTATCACTTATACAAATTTGTCAGAGTATAAGTCATCTTATTGGCTTGGTAGTCTTATTCTCTTCATACGTTAAGCGATAACTACAAGCTTTAAGGTTAATTTCGAAAGATCGCACAAAACACAAAAACTGTAATAGAAAATTACAGCATCATGTACAAAACCACAATATTGTGTGAAACTTCAATACAACTAATTTAAATTTGAATAGACACAACTGATTATTCTAAATAATATGTACTCGTATTGTACTTGTACTTGTATTGTGTTAATATTTTATTTTTTTACACATGTGTGGGCATAAATTAACAAATTGTGTATTAGAATTTTAAGATTATTATTTAAATACTTGACCTACATAGAAACAATTGATAAGATTAAAATCTAAATATTTCATAATTAATAGAAATGGAATTATTTCTTTTTATTTTAGATATAATGGCTATTTGCCGCAAGGTGATCGAGGTCGTAGACGTTCTAAATTCGTTTTGTACAAACGCTGTGAGCCCAGTGGTGTTAAACGCTCCAAACATTATATTGTTCAATCGCCACAAACATCTAAAGCCATACTCGATGCCAATCAACATTCAATATCGTATACATTGTCCCGGAACCAGGCTGTTATTGTGGAATATAAAGAAGATACGGAAACGGATATGTTTCAGGTTAGTTGTTTTACATTTTAAAGAGTTCGAACAAACTCAGCAAGATAGACAGTATTAAAGTAAATAGCTAGCAAGTAAGTATCTATTTTGGAAGTAACAAATTCTTTGGCCAAGGATTTAAACGACTTTCAAAGTGTCATTACAAAGAGTCTTATGAAAAAAACAACACTTTAAAATCTTCAGAATGAAAATTGAGATTATCGAAATTAATATTGAATTAACACGATTTTACAGACTAAGCTAAAAATATGTTAAAATCTATGAGTTTAATTTAATTTTTGCAACTAAAGTGGGTTAAAATAAACCAATATCACCACATGCTAGTAAATGTATGCGTACACATAAAACTAAAACTAAAAAATAAGAAAAAATTAAGTTGAATTATTTTCTCCTAATAAATTTTTAATCTATTTATAAGTACTATTTTCTCCTAATAAATTTTTAATCTATTTATAAGTACTAGCAAAGCCCAGCCCTCAAAATTCGACAGCAAATTCTAGCAAATTTTATTTTTTTCATTTAATAAAGAATTTAATAAAAGCCTAAAGATATACTAATTTTAGTCCAATCACAATTCACGACTTTTTAAATAAAATTCATTAAATTTCATTACAAATATTTGTTGAACACACAGGAGATATATAAATGGGTTTGTTAATAAATAATTTTAAAGGAGCCTAAAGGTATGCTAATCATGTTTAGCCAATTCACAATTCAACACAGGGCTTTTGATATTTATAATAAACATACGTACATTATGTGTTTTATGTATGTGTTAGTAGCAACTCTAAATGAGCATTAATCAAAAAAGATGTTCCAGACGGTGCAAATCTGTAACTCTAGTGGACAGCTAAAAACAAATACCTTCCAAATGAGGTATGTTTGGTCAAAATCGGTTATTAACTACAATTTTCATATCGGTCACAAGAAATCGCCTTGCCTATTAATTCATAGATTTTATTTACTTTGTTTATTAAAGGTTTATTGCCTTAAAAAAACGTAAAAAAAAAGAAAAAAAATCATAAGAAAAATTATTCGTACATATGTATGAGCCTCTACTTATTTTACTCCACTCATTCAAAATTAAGCTTTCTAACATTTTCGTTGAGGTTATTTTATGCTGATGGATTCTGCGCTCCAGTAAATCTCACAAATGTTTTTTAGGCTTAAGATGGGATGATTAGATCGATTAATTTTTAGTATTGTGAGTAACCACTTTTGGATCATTATCTTGTTGGAGCCAAAAATCTTCTCCACGGCCCAGTTGTTATGCACTTTGTTTTAAATTTGGTTTTAAAATCTTTATATGTATATCCAATTTGATCCATTATAGACTCAATAAATACATTGCTGCCTGTCATATAATCCCAAATCATTGTGTCCCAATACGTTCTGGACCCTTGTTTACATACGATGTTTATACACTCCACATTACTTTTCATTTCGAATCGAAAAATGCATTTGCGACCCCATTAAATATATATATTCTTGATCCTTATAACAACTCGACCCAGTATATAAATATCCGTCTGTCCGCCCGTTCTTCTATCCTTCTGTCTGTTGAAATCACGCCCATTCAAAAATAAACCATTTACCTGTATGCCCAAAAATATGAAGACACCTCTAAAAAATGTTAAAAATTCAGAGTGTTTGTTTTAATAATTTAGTATTAAGTTTATAATATTAATAGGCAAGGCGATATTTAATGACCACTTCTACGCTTTTAGTTAGCCGATTCTTTGCAGATGTGCACCATCTTTACAGATGTGCACCATCCGGTATTTTTTTTAGTAATAATTTTAGTAATAAAGTTGCTACTATAACATTCATAAAATACAATGCTGTGTGGGTGTTTATAAATTGTCTAAAATTTATTAGCATATCCTTAGGCTCTTATTAAATTATTTATTAACAAACCCATTTATATATGTATCTTCTGTGTGTTCAACAAATATTTATAATGAAATTTAATGATTTTTATTTAAAAATTCAGAATTTAATGAATTTTATTTAAATATTTTATAAATTTGTTATATAGATTAAAAACATAAAAAAAAATTTAGTGAAAAATAAAACTCCTAGAATTTGCACTCGAATTTCGAGTGCTGGCCTCTGCTAGTTTGTTATAAATATTGCAATCCATGTGGAGGGTATCAAAGATTCGGCACAGCCGAATACCGATCGCCTCTGAATCATTTTCTGATTCGATTTGGTGTTGTCCGTCCAATCGCTCAAAGAGGATAGATTTGTTTAAAGACCTGTAAATACTTTCAGACTGCAATCCTCGTAAAATGCTAGACCCTTCACAAACACGGCTTTCGCTAGAAGATACAGTTAACCAACTTTTAAATCGAGTTGATGTTGTCTTTTATACGCTATACCACTATGTGGTCAGGGTATATCGACTTTGTGCTGATGTTTGTAACTACCAAAAATATTTTATTATACCGATCGACCCGGAATCACTTTCTCAGTCGATTTAGCGATGTCCGTCCGTCCGTCCGTCCGTCTGTCTGTGTGTCCATGTAATCCTTGTAATCAAACTACAGGTCGCAGATATGAATTTATTTTGATGAAATTTGGTATATAAAATTATATCGGCCATAGCGTGAATGGTATTGAAAGTAGTGGAAACCTGTGCATGTTCAGACCAAGTCCCCATACAAATGACCCATATTAAATCGACTTAAATTGTCACAAAATCCAAAGTATTTTATAGATCTCGGTCAAATTGGATTTGTATATGTTTATTACTCCCATTAATCAGTAGTCCAAAAATAAACTCTATAAGACAATTCATAGTCATAGCCCCCATATAAAGCTGCTTCCCGATCTTCACTTAAATCTATCAAAAAACGAAAATATTGCACAGATTTTTCTCAAATTTGTGTTGTATATGTTTTTGCAGAAAATAAGTTACCTTACCAGATGTGGTCAGTGAGGGTCGCTCCTAGTCCCCATATAAATATATCATCCGATATGATCTTTTTCAAATCAGCAGCCAAAAATTATTAATAACAATGCCACTCAAATTTCGTTTATGATTATTTTCTACATCCAATTAGTTGGGCCTAAGAGATAGGGTCTCTAAACGCATGGTACAATTTTCTTACTTGTTTATGTTATGTTCAATAAAATTGTTATTGTTATTGTTATTATTAGTGTTACTTTTTTCAACAGTTTTTTTTTTTTTTTTTTACAAAACAAACGTTTTTTTTTTCATAAATTGTCAGTTTTTCTAAAAAAAATTATGGCAACACTGGTCCCCATATAAAGTTGATTCCCGATCTTCACTTAAATCTACCCGATCTTCACTTAAATCCTCTTATCAAATTTGGTTTGTATATGTTTTAGACTACACCAAATATGGTCAGGATGGGTCCATTTTTCGACCGAATCCCCATATAAAAATAACATCCGATATGATCTTTTTTATTTCGGCAGGTAAAAGTTTATAACAATAACACAGAAATTTGGTTTATGCTTCTTTCCTATATTCAATTAGTTGGACCTAAGTCGGTCTAGACCGACTATATATTTCTTACCTGTTTCTATTGACTTTGGAAATTAATGGCTTTTTAAGCGATCCAGATCTAGATCTAGATTTTTTTAATATTTTGGGAACGGTATCTTCATGAAAGTTTTTTTGCAGAGGGATTTTTTGATTTTAGAACTAACTTAGAACTAATTCTGGGATTCTGTTTAATCGACACCAAAATATTTCCTTTTTCGCCCTGAGCCAGTTTGGAGAGGCGACCAGAACAAGGTTTTTGACAAAATTGAGTTGTTGGATAAAAATGTCATGTGCTCTTATGAAATTTTGAATAACCTAATCTTATAGGATATAATTCAAAGATTACAAATTTGCTATAAGTTATAACCCTTCAAAGTGAATCGATTTTCAGGTTTCAAAAAAACACATAATTTTTAGGCAATTTCAGGTAGAATATAAAAACTAGGTAACTAATCGTATTATTTTTTTTTGTTTCTATTGATTTATGAAAATGAGTTGGAAAATCTTGTAGGCTCTTCGAAGTCAACATCTACAATTATACCAAGAGTGGGATGATATCCTTATTTTGAAAGACAGGTAAAATTTCCAATGTGTCAATGGTAAAAAGTTCATAATTCAAAAAATTTTATTAATATTGAAAATGTTCATCTTCAAGTGTACGGATGCTTTTTCTAGCAAGTGTACGATAATAAATAGTAAGAAAACCTGTAATTTTGTATAACAGAAGAATAGTTATAAACAGTGCATTTTAAATATCCAGTATGTAGGACTAAAAATATGTATTAACATAAAAATTCTTCACATAATAACAACAACAATAAAATATACATATATATACATACGTTAAAAGAACTAGTTTTAAACATAGTTGCCTTTCATTCATAATTTATAGAATCTGTTATATTTTCTTTTTTATTAATTTTTTTTTTTTTCTATGCAAAAATGTGCAGGTTGGCCGCTCTTCAGAATCGCCCATTGATTTTGTTGTCATGGATACACTGCCTGGTGATAAAAAAGACGCCAAAGTAATGCAGAGTACAATATCACGTTTTGCATGTCGTATTTTGGTCAACAGATGTGAACCTTCAAAGGCGAAAATATTTGCAGCTGGTTTCGATTCGAGTCGGAATATTTTCTTGGGTGTAAGTATTTTTTTTATTTTTATTTTCCATAAATTAAATCAATAAATGGTTGGTTAAAAGTTATAAGAAAAAAGAAACTACATTTGAATGGCTTAGGACTAATAGAATGGAAAAATGTGTATGCATGAATTAAAAAAAAAATAAACGCAAAAAAAATAAATCACCAACAACCATAATTACTAATAAAACTTAAAAGCGTTTGTTAACAACAGGCAGAGCTTAAACATAGTGAATTCTTTAAACCACTCTCAATTTATAATTAAAATTCTTTTTTTTATCATTATAAACCAACACTCAGGTAATGACCTTCTCTAAATGTAAAGCATTATGTTGATCTCAAGAAATTGGGTTATGGGTTTTTTTTTTGCAATTCATCTTTATTTGCAATCTATTTTACAAAAATGACCTCGAGCTTATTTATTTTGGGAAATTACATCAATTTCGAAGGTCGAATAATTCTTAAAATTTTCACTTACAAAAATTAAAATAATAAGAAAAATCTTATAATAATTATAACTAGCAGATTCCAGCGCTCGAAATTTGAGTGCAATTTCTAGGCAGCTTTATTTTTCAACTTAGCCACTACACAAACCAACACTTTATGGTTTATTATTATTGTGAATGAAGATAACAAACTCATTTACCAACACATTAACAAATTTAATATAACACACATACCATATGTATAATTTTATGTATGTGTTAGTAGCAATTTTAAATGCAATTTACTCAAAATAAGGGTAAAAGTGTAAAAATTTGTAAATCTACAAAACGGCTAAAAAGAAATACCTTTCAAATAATATACGTTTGGTCAAAATCGGGATAAAACGGTAGAATAAAACATCGGTCACTAGAAATCCCCTAGCCTATTAATATTATAGATTAACTGAGATACTGAATTCCAATGAACTCAGAAAACAAAAGATTAAAAGAAAAACATTTATTATTTACATATTTACATTTTATTTTCTAAAGGGTAGGTCAAGTATATGGAACCTTTGTAATCTCTATATTTCATCACTATCATCTAAGAGATTTATAGCTAATATGTTTGGGTGATTGATAAAACTATTAAGGTATCTTTCGCTAAAATTGCTAATTTTATCTTTGCTTTCTAAACTTAATTCTGATCTTGGACCTAACAGCCAATACATTCGTCTCGTTTTAATATTTAATTGCTCACGTTTCTTTTTAACATGTTTCTTCCATGTAAGTCTTCTATCAAGATAAACACCCATATACTTTATGTTGTTATTTATCGGTATATTAGCACCGTTTAATTATACAGGTGGACAATCATTTTTTCTTAACGTAAATGTAATATGGACTGACTTTTCTGTAATTACTTTAACGTTCCGTTTTTTTTAACCAATTTTCTATAAGATATAACTCATTTTGTACCAAATCAGAGATGCTAAAATTGCAGTGTCATCTGCGTAAGTAGCAATTGTAAGACCATCCATATTAGGCATGTCTGATGTGAATATTGTAAAAAGTACTGGATCAAGTACGCTACCTTGTGGAATCCCAGATTTAATTTGTCAAAAATTTTAATTTTCTGCATTGATGCTAACGTAGAAGTATCTTTCATCAATATATGATTTCAGCAAAAGATAATATGGTGCAGGAATAAACTTTTTTAATTTATATGTAACAGTTTAATATGCCACACTCTATCAAAAGCTTGTTGGACATCTAAAAATACGGCTGAACAATACTGTTTTTTTTTTCGAATGTGTTGGTAATGACGTCAACAATACGGTGATATTGTTCAGGAGTGCCACGTTTGTGCCGGAACCCAAACTGATATTCGGGAATTATGTTTTGTTTTTCTATTATGGGAAGCAGTCTTTTAAGAAATAGTCTCTCAAAAATCTTAGAAAAGGTTGACAATAAGCTAATTGGCCTATAAGATGCAACAGCATTTTCCGGTTTATGAGGTTGAAGTATCATAACTATTTCTGCATATTTCTACTGAGAAGGAAAGTGACTTAGTCTTAAGATAGAGTTGAATGTGGTCGTAAGAAAAAGTACACCTTTTTCAGGCAAAGATTTTACTACTTTGGAGTCGATATTATCATATCCTGGAGATTTTGTGTTGTTTAAATTATTAATAGCACTTCGCACCTCTGATGGAGTTATATAGTTATATGTCTAATCGGAAGATCCATTTGGCAAGGTATATCTAAAAAGTTTTCAATTTCAAATCTGTCTACTGGATTATTTAATGAAAATTGGCTGAAAGTTTGTTCTAGATGTTCTTTAAATGCGTTAGCTTTGCTTTTATCAGATCTACACCAATCTCCATTAGCATCTTTAATTGGTATGTTCCTCCTTGTTGGACGTTTGAGATATTTTGTTATTTTCCATAGACTATGCTCATCATTTCGTGATACATCAAGATTGTTTAAAAATGTTTTCATCAAATCATTTTTATATTCTTTTAACCGATTTTTTAAATATTGAGATGCCCTGTTAAAATTTGTTTTATCTAATGATCTTCTAGTGTTCTGATATAATCTCCGTAGTCTTCTTTTTTCAGTAATAAGTTCTCTTATTTCAGCCGATATTCTAACATTATAGCCATTATTTTTGGATTTTTTGGGTGTTGATATAAATGCTGCCTCATGAATTAAGCTGGTAAATGATTCAACAGCATCTTCCAACCCACAACCAATTTTAATTGGTATATTTAAATTTATGTTTTGCTCTAACCAATATCCAAAATATTGCAAATCTGTTTTAGCGGTAAAAATTTTTGACTTTTTGGAACAGTATGAAGAGCTGATTATTGGACTGTGATCAGAACTCAAATCAGCGCTATCTGTGATATACAAAAAAGATCTTGGTATGCCATTATAAATAATAAAATCCAAAAGGTCTGGCGTCGAATCATCACATTCGATATCGAAATTTTTCGATCGAAATTATTTTTTTATTTTCCAAAATAAAATATTAAGAGTAATTTTACTCTTATCACAGCCAAAGAGTTATGGTCCATAGTTAATAGTAAAAGTGAAACGAGGTCTGACGATTGTCCCTCTTTTATAAATAATAAACTAAAATATGGAATTTCGAGTAATTTTACTCGATATCGAATGCGACGATTTGCCCCCTGATATTTTGGTAGGATCACTAGGCCAGTATGTAGGACTTCCCGTTGATAAAGATGAATAATGGTTTTTTACAAACCCTTTTGGGTTTGAAAGACAAGATTCCCACCAGGGATGTTTGGATATTTGATAAAATTTTATTAGATTGTAGCTGTCGGGAAAACCCAGTGTGCGGAGTTTATTTCTCATATGGCTAGTTCGACTGATAAACGATTTTCTATGTAATGTATGGTTCGGTTAACTGGACTACAAACGTATGTGAACTACTAGAGAAGCGGGTAGTACAAACTGAAGCACGGGTACTTGGAATGAGTTCGCTAATCTCAGAACAACATTTCCCATGGTAACATTTATAGAACAGTGTTATGCAACCCACATTCCGACGATGTTCCAACGAGTCAATGGAGTTGGATACCCTACTGTCATTAATGAGCATCAACACCCTTCTTTGCACATGGTCCAATAGCTCCTAAATAGACTTTGAAATTTCTGCCCATATATGGTAGTTGTATGCCATTTTCGGTCGGATGTAAGTGGTATAGATTTAAGAAGATCAGAAGGAGTGAAGTAATTTTTGTAGAGTTTTAGAAAACCAAGACAATGGAATTCTTCTTTCGACACATGAAAAACATGCTCGTTCTCAGATTCTGTAGGTACTGACTCTGAAAATTCCGAAGTAGAACATGCTTGTGAATAAATTTTTTGCTCAGCAGAATGATTAGAATGAAACAAGACTATTTTTGGTTGAAAACTGAAACAAAGTTTAACATCACCAAAAAATAATATGTAATTTATCGAAATATATGTATACAGTGCGTTCATAAATGATAGCACATTTGGTAATCTGTGAATCAATGGTATATAAAATTTTAACTATGCATGCTATAATTATCATCTCTTTGTGGAACGTGTATTAATATGTTCTCTTTCCAACACTAAACTTATATTACAAAAATCTTCCATTAATTCGAAATACCGTTATTAAAATCTCTTACATCCCAATAATTACCATATTAAAGCGTTCAAATAGTATAGCACAAATGCAACAAAGTCTTTGTTTGACAAAAAGTACCGTTTTAATACAACATATTCTATTTAATTTTACTAAAAACATTATTAATAAGCAAAATGCCACGAGAAAAAGTTTAAAGTGAATTTGAAAAAGGTGAAATTTTAATTTTGCCCGAAAATGGTACATCAAAAGCTGTGCCCAACTTGCTGGATGCGTTTCCAACAAAGTGTGCAAAACTACCATTTGAAAAGTTCTTAAATCGTCCAAACATATTCAAAGACAAAGAATGAAGAAAATTCCTGGTCTTTTGAAACGTCATATTAATGCACGTTTGGAGTTTTGCAAAAATAATATGGGTACAAATTGGTCAAATGTAAGTTGTTTAATATTATGTTAGAAAATAATAAATTAATTTGTTTTCTTTTAACAGATAATTTTTACAGATGAAAAAAAATTTAATTTAAAATTAAATTAATTAAAAGCACCTTAATGTTTCTCTCGAAGAAACTTTGGTGGCGGTTCTGTTATGATTTGGGGTGCGTTTACTGAAGATTGTTGTCTGGAGTTGCAAATGGTGCCCACCAAAATGAACAGCGAAAAATATTGTGAATTGCTTCAATGTAGTTTGTTGCCATTTCTACATGCCAGTACAGAAAAAAATAAAATTTTCAGCAGGACAATGTAGCCTGTCATACCAGAAAATTCACAAAAGAATGGTTAAGCTGGAATAATGTCGATGTTTTGGAATGGCCTGCTTGCTCTCCTGATATGAACCCCATAGAAAACATATGGCGAATTCTCGTTAGGCGAATTTATGCTGAGAATTGTCAATTCATGAATGTAAATGAACTAAAAATTTCAATTTTCAATGAATGGGAAGCACTTAATCAAGGTTTTTTGAATAAATTAATAAATTCTATGAAAAATAGAATATTTGATTGCATTAAAGCAAAAGGTGGTGATATAAATTATTACGATGATGTTATTTTTATTATTTTTGTTATTTTTTTTTAAATAAATAAAGGAATTAATTAAATATTTTTGTTACACAAAGACTTTGTTGCATTTGTGCTATACTGTTTGAACGCTTTAATATGCTAAGTATTGGGTGTAAGAGATTTTAATAACGGTATTTCTAATTAATGGGAGTTTGGCGTAATATACGTTTATTTTTGGAAAGAAAACATATATGTATGTAAGACCAGCAAAGATATAATAATGATAGCATGCATAGTTAAAATTTTATATAACATTGATTCACAGGTTACCAAATGTGCTATCATTTATGAACGCACCGCACCGTATATAAATAAAACAATGCACTTTCCACTTGTTGCCACAACTCCATATTGCACAAACTATTAAAGATAACTTAGTGTAATTCTTATAAAAAATTATAAAATGTATTTATTGTTCAGTTTCGATGAAATATAAATAGAAATCCGCATACAACATTTTCATTCTGCCAAACTCAACTATTTTCACATAAGGTAAATTGATCAATTTTTACAAAGTGCAAATATTTAAAGTATTTAGAAACATTTAATTTGAATTTAAATCATATAACTCAACAAAAACACTAATAAAAAAATGGAATATTTTACAATTTTGCCAATAATAATTATGAATCGAAAAAAGACGTAAGCGCCACTTCGTGGTAACAAAATATGTTAACAAACAAGCAATTGTCCATATGTCTAAATTGTTTTTTCTGTAAAATCATAACGGTACATTTTAGAACTATGATATTTTGTGAGATGATGCGAATGATCGAGAACTATCGATTTTTATCACAAAACGCAAAACCGATAATTATGGCGCTTACGTCTTTTTGGCGGTTAGGGCTGGATATTTAACGGTTCGTTCCTTTAAAAATTAAGAATTGTTTTTGATGTGTAAACATCTCTACGCGTAGGGGGGTAAATTTCAAAAACAGCGTAACACGTCAGCGTTACATGTGAGTCGTAAGACAAAATGTGGTTGTATTGGTGAAAAAAATTATGATATTATGATAACCTATTTGAAAATTCAAAATTAAAAATAAAAAATGAAAAATAAAAAATTAAAAATGAAAAATAAAAATTGAAAAATGAAAAATTAAAAATGAAAAATTAAAAATAAAAAATGAAAAATTAAAAATTAAAAGTTAAAAATTAAAAATTAAAAATTAAAAATTAAAAATTAAAAATTAAAAGTTAAAAATTAAAAATTAAAAATCAAAAATTAAAAATTAAAAATTAAAAATTAAAAATTAAAAATTAAAAATTAAAAATTAAAAATTATAAATTAAAAATTAAAAATTAAAAATTAAAAATTAAAAATTAAAAATTAAAAATTAAAAATTAAAAATTAAAAATTAAAAATTAAAAATTAAAAATTAAAAATTAAAAATTAAAAATTAAAAATTAAAAATTAAAAATTAAAAATTAAAAATTAAAAATTAAAAATTAAAAATTAAAAATTAAAAATTAAAAATTAAAAATTAAAAATTAAAAATTAAAAATTAAAAATTAAAAATTAAAAATTAAAAATTAAAAATTAAAAATTAAAAATTAAAAATTAAAAATTAAAAATTAAAAATTAAAAATTAAAAATTAAAAATTAAAAATTAAAAATTAAAAATTAAAAATTAAAAATTAAAAATTAAAAATTAAAAATTAAAAATTAAAAATTAAAAATTAAAAATTAAAAATTAAAAATTAAAAATTAAAAATTAAAAATTAAAAATTAAAAATTAAAAATTAAAAATTAAAAATTAAAAATTAAAAATTAAAAATTAAAAATTAAAAATCAAAAATTAAAAATTAAAAATTAAAAATTAAAAATTCAAAATTCAAAATTAAAAATTAAAAATTAAAAATTAAAAATTAAAAATTAAAAATTAAAAATTAAAAATTAAAAATAAAAAATGAAAAATTAAAAATTAAAAGTTAAAAATTAAAAATTAAAAATTAAAAATTAAAAATTAAAAATTAAAAATTAAAAATTAAAAATTAAAAATTAAAAATTAAAAATTAAAAATTAAAAATTAAAAATTAAAAATTAAAAATTAAAAATTAAAAATTAAAAATTAAAAATTAAAAATTAAAAATTAATAATTAAAAATTAAAATTTAAAAATTAAAAATTAAAAATTAAAAATTAAAAATAAAAAATGAAAAATAAAAATGAAACATGAAAAATAAAAAATGAAAAACGACAAATTGAAAATGAATAATGAAAAATGAAAAATAAAAAATGAAAAATTAAACAAATGAAAATTAAAAAATGAAAAATAAATAATGAAAAATAAAAAATGAAAAATAAAAAGTGAAAAATGAAAAATAAAAAGGGAAAAATTAAAAAAGAAAAAAGAAAAATGAAAAATGAAAAACGAAAAATGAAAAAAAAAATTAAAATAAAGAATAAAAATGAAAAATGAAAAATCAAAAATGAAAAATAAAAAGTGAAAAATAAAAAATGAAAGATAAAAAATGAAAAATGAAAAATAAAAAATTAAAAATGAAAAATAAAAAATAAAAAGTGAAAAAAAATTAAAAATTAAAAATTAAAAATTAAAAATCAAAAATTAAAAATTAAAAATTAAAAATTAAAAATTAAAAATTAAAAATTAAAAATTAAAAATTAAAAATTAAAAATTAAAAATTAAAAATTAAAAATTAAAAATTAAAAATTAAAAATTAAAAATTAAAAATTAAAAATTAAAAATTAAAAATGAAAAATGAAAAATTAAAAATTAAAAATTAAAAATTAGAAATTAAAAATTAAAAATTAAAAATTAAAAATTAAAAATTAAAAATTAAAAATTAAAAATTTAAAATTAAAAATTAAAAATTAAAAATCAAAAATTAAAAATTAAAAATTAAAAATTAAAAATTAAAAATTAAAAATTAAAAAATAAAAATAAAAAATTAAAAATTAAAAATTAAAAATTAAAAATTAAAAATTAAAAATTAAAAATTAAAAATTAAAAATTAAAAATTAAAAATTAAAAATTAAAAATTAAAAATTAAAAATTAAAAATTAAAAATTAAAAATTAAAAATTAAAAATTAAAAATTAAAAATTAAAAATTAAAAATTAAAAATTAAAAATTAAAAATTAAAAATTAAAAATTAAAAATAAAAAATAAAAAATGAAAAATAAAAAATGAAACATGAAAAATAAAAAATGAAAAACGACAAATTGAAAATGAATAATGAAAAATGAAAAATAAAAAATGAAAAATTAAACAAATGAAAATTAAAAAATTAAAAATAAATAATGAAAAATAAAAATGAAAAATAAAAAGTGAAAAATGAAAAATAAAAAGTGAAAAATTAAAAAAGAAAAATGAAAAATAAAAAATGAAAAACGAAAAATGAAAAAAAAAATTAAAATAAAAAATTAAGAATAAAAATTAAAAATGAAAAATCAAAAATGAAAAATAAAAAGTGAAAAATGAAAAATGAAAGATAAAAAATGAAAAATGAAAAATAAAAAATTAAAAATGAAAAATAAAAAATAAAAAGTGAAAAAAAATTAAAAATTAAAAATTAAAAATTAAAAATTAAAAATTAAAAATTAAAAATTAAAAATTAAAAATTAAAAATCAAAAATTAAAAATTAAAAATTAAAAATTAAAAATTAAAAATTAAAAATTAAAAATTATAAATTAAAAATTAAAAATTAAAAATTAAAAATTAAAAATTAAAAATTAAAAATTAAAAATTAAAAATTAAAAATTAAAAATTAAAAATTAAAAATTAAAAATTAAAAATTAAAAATTAAAAATTAAAAATTAAAAATTAAAAATTAAAAATTAAAAATTAAAAATTAAAAATTAAAAATTAAAAATTAAAAATTAAAAATTAAAAATTAAAAATTAAAAATTAAAAATTAAAAATTAAAAATTAAAAATTAAAAATTAAAAATTAAAAATTAAAAATTAAAAATTAAAAATTAAAAATTAAAAATTAAAAATTAAAAATTAAAAATTAAAAATTAAAAATTAAAAATTAAAAATTAAAAATTAAAAATTAAAAATTAAAAATTAAAAATTAAAAATTAAAAATTAAAAATTAAAAATTAAAAATTAAAAATTAAAAATTAAAAATTAAAAATTAAAAATTAAAAATTAAAAATTAAAAATTAAAAATTAAAAATTAAAAATTAAAAATTAAAAATTAAAAATTAAAAATTAAAAATTAAAAATTAAAAATTAAAAATTAAAAATTAAAAATTAAAAATTAAAAATTAAAAATTAAAAATTAAAAATTAAAAATTAAAAATTAAAAATTAAAAATTAAAAATTAAAAATTAAAAATTAAAAATTAAAAATTAAAAATTAAAAATTAAAAATTAAAAATAAAAAATTAAAAATTAAAAATTAAAAATTAAAAATTAAAAATTAGAAATTTAAAATTAAAAATTAAAAATTAAAAATTAAAAATTAAAAATTAAAAATTAAAAATCAAAAATTAAAAATTAAAAATTAAAAATTAAAAATTAAAAATTAAAAATTAAAAATTAAAAATTAAAATTAAAAATTAAAAATTTAAAAATTAAAAATTAAAAATTAAAAATTAATTAAAAATAAAAAATAAAAATTGAAAAATAAAAAATGAAACATGAAAAATAAAAAATGAAAAACGACAAATTAAAAATGAATAATGAAAAATGAAAAATAAAAAATGAAAAATTAAACAAATGAAAATTAAAAAATGAAAAATAAATAATGAAAAATAAAAAATGAAAAATGAAAAATAAAAAGTGAAAAATGAAAAATAAAAAGTGAAAAAAGAAAAAAGAAAAATGAAAAATAAAAAATGAAAAATGAAAAAAAAATTAAAATAAAAAATTAAGAATAAAAATGAAAAATGAAAAATCAAAAATGAAAAATAAAAAGTGAAAAATGAAAAATGAAAGATAAAAAATGAAAAATGAAAAATGAAAAATAAAAAATTAAAAATGAAAAATAAAAAATAAAAAGTGAAAAATGAAAAATAAAAAATTTAAAAAAAAAAATATAAAGGAAAATTGAAAATAAAAAATTAATAATAAAAAATTAAAACTAAAAAATGAAAAATAAAAAATGAAACATGAAAAATAAGAAATGAAAAATGAAAAACTAAAATTAAAAATTAATAATGAAAAATAAAAAATTAAATATAAAAAATTAAAAATAAAAAATGAAAAATAAAAAATGAAAATTGAAAAATAAAAAATGAAAAAAGGAAAATAAAAATTGGAAAATGAAAAATAAAAAATTAAAAAAAAATGAAAAATTAAAATTAAAAATAAAAAATTAAAAAAAAAATTAAAAATAAAAAATTAAAAAAAATAAATAAAAATTAAAAATGAGAAACGAAAAATTAAAAATAAAAAATAAAAAACGAAAAATTAAAAATTAACCGGTTAAAATAATAAATAATAATAAATATTTTTACGCTTTCTGCTTGATTTTAAGAAAGTGCTATGAAAAAATCTTTAATTACTAGATGTTTACACATCTCCCCTGCGATCGGACTCACATGATTTTTTTTTTTTTTTTTTTTTTGTATTATATCCCGTTTGCGATATATCCCGTTATATCCCGTATTATATCCCGTTTGAATCTTCTTCGGAAATTGCTATAACTATTATTAAAGAAAGAAAGAATTTATTTGTTGTTCTGTATACGACAATAGAGACTACGACACTAATAATAATAGCAAATAATAAGTTGTGGTGGTAAAAATGTGATGGCGTTGTATACTTTGGCCCCAAAGAAATGTAGGTCATTGTTACGGTATCCATAATTTACAAGAGACTTTTATTGTTTTATTGTCGTACTTACAATAAACACTATACCATATCAAACCACACAAATACCTCCAAACCATCTTAGTTCTTTGTGTATACGAGTATGTACATATGTATGTGTTGTTGTACACGTACTTATTTCTTTTGTTTTCTCACATAATCTCTAACATTTAATCTATAATTAAATTTAAATGCATTTAAATTGAATTTCCTACATTTTATATTTATTTTTATTGCATGTCAATATTTTGTTGTTGTTGCTTATTTTTGCATTCTTTCAATTAGGAAAAAGCTACAAAATGGCAAGATAATGTAGAAATTGACGGCCTTACAACAAATGGGGTTTTAATCATGCATCCAAAGGGTCAATTTTGTGGTGGCAATGCCAAATGTGGTCTCTGGCGTGAGTGTTCTGTGGGTGGTGATGTCTTTAGTTTGCGCGAATCACGCTCTGCCCAACAAAAAGGACAACCGGTAATTTTTATAATAATTAATTTTTTGACAATTGATATAATATTTACTCCAAAACTACAAAAAAAAAACAATTGCAGATATATGATGAATCAAATATTTTACAAGATGGCACTTTAATTGATCTCTGTGGTGCTACATTGTTGTGGCGTTCTTCAGAGGGTCTCCAACATTCACCGGTATTTGCATATTAGTTCAAGTTATTTCTTAAAGTTTACTTAAATATTTTATTGTTTTTTTTTTTTTGCAGACAAAACGCGATTTGGAGAAATTAATTGATGAAATCAATGCTGGACGTCCTCAGTGTCCCGTTGGCCTTAACACTTTAGTTATACCCCGTAAAGTTAACATTGGTGAACAAATTAATCAGCCTTATGTGTACTTAAATTGTGGTCATGTTCAAGGTCAGTTCAAAAAAATTAAGGAAATATTAAGAAACTCTTTAAAGTTAAAAAATTCAGAATTACACAAGTAAACATTTTTATTAATAATAGTTTCTTCAAAATTTAAATATATATACAGTCGCTCCAAATACAATTTTTACTACAATTTAATATTTTTTTAAAATATAAAATATGTCATTTTATTCTTTAAAATAAACAGTTTAGATATGACCTCTCTTTAAAAAAAATTTTTTTCGAATTTTTTTTTCCAAATTTCTTATAAAAAAAAATCATTCAGAAATAATGCCATAAAAGGAATTTTTTAAATTCAAATTATTTTTGGAGCTACAGAGCTATATATGTATACATATATTTGTACAACAATATAGGAAATTTTTGTAATAAAATTTTAAATGCGTTTTTCTCGAAAATAAAATAAAAATTAAAAATTATTTTAATTTATATTCGCGAGCAATAAGCAGATAATTGCAGCAAAGATATATCACATTGAATTTTTTTGATCCCACTGAAGGGTTAAATAAATAAAAAATAACCGAATTATTTTTCTTAAATTCGAAATAGTGGTTTCATCGAGTTTAATAGAAAACTCGTTTTCGGTAATTTTTATTCAAAAATATCTTAAAATCCAAAGCTGGCCTTGGCAAGTAATGGGTTAACGTTCTCGGATTTATCCCAAATTTTAAGAATGGAAGTTCTACACATTTCATTATTATATTTTAAGCGTCGCATCTAAAAATTCAACAGTACTTAAAAAATATTTGAATTTTTTGAATAAATTGTCTTTTATTAGCTTGGGGTCATATGTGACCCCAATTCCAAAAGGATTAATGGGATAATTTTTTTTTTTCCGAAACCCTAGGCTATTAAGATAAAATATAACATTCAAAAGTAGAAAAGTGATGAAGTTTTGATACAAGGTATTTAGAAAGAGTACATTTACAGAATATTTTACAAAAATCCCATTTTTCTCGAAATCCGCAAAAATAAACTCCTTGTCAAAAAAATTCTGGAATAGGGATTTACTTTAAAACTTACACAGTTAATCTGTAACATGTTTAACAAAACCTTAAAGTGCCAGATCCATTTTGTTAAATTTTGTTTAAAAAACTTTTTTAAAACTTAAAAAAGGAGTTTTCAAAATTTTATCAAAAACATTTCCCATTTTTGGTATCAATGCACAATAGGTTAACAACGTGGTAATAAAACAATATTTCATATCTGAGTCCCCTCAAGTATATAGACCAAAGAAAAATTATGGCTTTAATCAATTTCTCAAAGTTGAAAAAAGCCATCAAATTTCATGACCTAGTTTTTTTTTTTTTGGCACAAAAGTGATCTGGGGCATTTGCTATTTCTTGGCGAGGTTTTATTCGATTTTGAAGTTTTATAGCTTTTTGAAAGGATAATTTAATACTGATCGCGAATTATATAACAACTTTTCGGGAAAATAAAACTATAGAACGAAATTGTCGTAAAATCTGAAAAAAGTCATATTTTCTCCATATAAACACACTTGAAATTTTCAATCGTGTTTATGCAGGACTAAATGTTTTTTAGTTGGCCCAAAACTTTTTATTTCTCAGTTTTTTTGCTATTCGCATATTTCTAGGGGGTAGGACCGAGAGTTTGAACACTTTTTTTCCCTCTATATAATGAAGGGCCACCCTAGTAGGACATACCTTAGTATTCGGGCCTATTCCCATTGGCGTTGTCGTTTGAAAACAAAATAAAAACGACAGTTTGGCATCACTGTTGACGTTATAGACATGTATCGAAATATATTGGTATTCTGCATTTTGAAACGAAGATAATAACGACAAAGAAACGTTTTTTTTTTGTCGTCGCCATTGTTTTAGTATCGAAGTTGAAATGACTTCAAAAAATTAAATTAAATATGAAAATAACGACAGTGCAGCAATTTGAAAAATTAGTGTCCGAAATGGAAAAAAATCCCGAATTTGCTAAGGGGTTTCGAAAGGGCATAAAACCCCCTAAATTTCGATGGTTTCTGGAACGACGTATCAAAAGAAGTAATTTGTTGTATTAATCGCGCCCAAAGCTTCAGATAAAATTTTACTAACCGTGGGTTGTGCAAATGTCAAATTAAAGTCATTTCCAACGCTTAGTTGATATGATCCTTGTGCAAAAAATCTCTGAGCAGTTGCCAGTTTAATTATTGGCGTAATTGTAGACTTTCGCATGCTGCATTTCAGTTTTGGATGGATTTGTTCCAGGACATATCGAAAAGAAGTTTTATTGAGTCTAAATTTGTTCACAAACCTTAAAAAAAATATTTACTTAATAATTATTTTATAAAAATAACGTAACTTACATTGAATCTGGGATGGCAAATATATTAACGTTCTGTCGCAACATCTTCCGATGTATGTTTACCTTCATTATTTCATCATATTCACTTGAACTTGAAAAATAAAATTCTGTACTTGCCATTGTTTGACATTTTGTTTAAAATACATAAAACTTAAAAAAAATTTAATAATCTCAAAAATAACAACGCAAAATAATGCAGTGCTACCAACGTCGCACAGTGCTTTGACCCATAGACATAAATCAAAAAAAGAAAATTTTCTCAAAATGTGATGAAAGTTATAGTGATCGATAGGTAACAATACAACTCAAATAAATTTTAAGGAACTGGTTTCATTTGACTCTCCTCGAATGCACTAGAGGGCGCTAAAGTCAGTGAAATTTAAGCAAAAATGAATGAATTAAAAACTGAATTTTATTGCTTCAAGAAAATAATTCCTAAAAATTCATTTTTTAAGAAAGAGCATGAAATTTCGATTTTTGTGTTATTCAATATGTTCTGAACTCGGAAAAAATACCATTTGTGTTGTTTTTGTTAACTAGAATTATTTTTAATCCCTCGCAAAAAAAAAAATTTTCTAAAAAATTTCAAAAATTACAAGTTGATGGAATTTAAAAAAAAAATCCGAAAAAATCCAACATTTTTTTATTTTGTTTTTATTCAGTTTATAGTGTTGTTAAAAGGTAAAAAAAAAAAAATTAGAGCCTATTTTTTGCCACAACTTAAAAAAAAGAGTTTTAAAAAAGTTCTAAATTTACTTTTTTACTTAAAATGTTATTAATTATAGAGTGGCAATGTTAAGGTAAAAAAACGACCTATATGAAATAACATAAAAATTAAGTTTAAGCTGTAGCTTGAATGATTGTTAATTATTACATTGTTTTTTTCCTACTTACACCCATTATTTGCTGAAGGTTCCTCTGAAGTGATTCTATTTATAGAACATAAGAACAGAACGTATATTTGTTATTGTTCTCTTTAAAACAAAAATTATTTTGATTTGGCCGGTATTGAAAAATATATACACAGGGAAAATGTTGATTTGCAAGATGAAATATTTGATACCCTCCACCTAAGTGAACCAGCATGTTAAAAAAATACTTATTTCAGATGAATAAAAAATATGTCAACATAAGTTGTTATTAATGAAAAAAAAAAAAATGCAAAATAATTCTGAATTATTTTTCAGTTTATAACTACTAATTATACCCTATACCACTATGTGGTTTGGGTATAATGACTTTGTGCTGCTGTTTGTAACAACCAAAAATATTTGACCTAGACCCATCTTTAATTATACCGATCGAATCAGAATCACTTTCTGAGTTGATTTAACAATGTCCGTCCGTCCGTCCGTCCGTCCGTCTGTGTGTCCATGTAAAGCTTGTAATCAAACTGCAGGTCGCAAATATGAAAATATATTGATGAAATTTGGTATATAAGCTTTCATCGGCCATGGGATGAACGCTATTGAAATTGGTGAGAATCGGTCCATGTTCAGACCTAGCCCCCATACAAATTACCCATATGAAATCGACATAAATTGCCATAAGATCCAAATTGTCATATAGATCTTACTCAAATTGGGTTTGTATGCGTTCATTACATCCACTAATGAGTAGTCCAAAAATGATTCCTTTGACCCCATATAGAGCTGCTTCCCGATCTTCACTTAAATCTATTAAAAAACAAAAATATTGCACTGATTCTTCTCAAATTTTGTTTGTACATATTTTTGCAACATACAAGAGACTTTACCAAACATGATCAGGATCGGTCCATTTTTGGACCTAGTCCCTTTATAGATATAGCATCCGATACGAACTTTTTCACATCTGCAGCCAAAAAAATTAATAAAAATCCCAATCAAATTTGGTTTTTGCTTATTTTCAATGTCCAGTTAGTTGGGCCTAAGAGATAGGGTTTCTAAACGCATGGTATAGGGTATCGTATAGTCGGTCTAGACCGACTATAATTTTCTTACTTGTTTTTATATACAAAACTGGTTGCATTGACAACTGTTTTTTGCAAGAAAAATACTTGTTTCGACATAAGTTGTTTTATCTGCACACACTTTAAATGTAATTTACAGAAAACCACAGATATAGCGTTTTTACGATAAAGGACATATGACAAGTAAACAAATCCTATCATTGATTGAAATACAAATATGGAAATACAGTAATTCTGTAATGTTTATAACATGTTTTGACCTTTTTTGTAGTTTTAGCTATGATTTTTAATTCCAGGATATATGAGAGGTATACATATAATCCATGCAAAACTTTTGTTAACAATTTGTATTTAGTCTTGTTATAGTTGTAGAAAATAATTTTCGATTTTTCATATATCTATGATAATCCATTCTATTTTTACAAAGTTTTTAAGAAAAAGGACATATGTCAGATTAGCGAGTCCTTGCTTGAATTAAAGGAAAGATTGTTGCAAATAGTAAAATCTTTGATTCTGTAACCAATTTTAAAAATATTTTGACAACTTTAGTAGCTTTTATTACACATATCCATATTAAGGATATATTGGAGATATACGTATCCTTGCAGTATTTTCTTATTAAATTTGCATTTATACATGCGCTTCTTTTATGAAAACTTTTATTCGTCGTATTTTAACCATTTGTGACGCTATAATTACATTTTTAAAATTCAGGATATATAGGAAGTATGAGAATCCTAACATCGATTTTTTTGAAATTTCGTATTTTTACTAATTAGCCCTACTTACAGTAGTGCACCAAATTTCATTAATCTACGATCACTCCTTCTATTTTTGTCCCAACGTTATATGGGGACAAAGCACTGTGCGTCGTGGACAATGGATTTGCATTTACCAACCATTCGGCGATTTCTCTCACTGTTTTACCTTCTAAATTAAATTTAACTAATATTTCGGCGGTACATTGTTTTCCATTTGGGGCCATTTCGAAGCTATTTCCATTCAGAACTATAACTGTCCACCACTAAATGCAAATTATGACTGAATGTGAAATAAATAAAAATATTTGTAAACTCACTGCATTTTTAACATTGATACTTTCCTTTGTCCGATTAGTCGTTGAGCACAAAAACTAACTCCAGTTAATTTTGTTTTTCTTTATTAATTTACCCTTACCCTGAATAATGTTGTTGTTTTCTTTATTATTTTGAAAGATTAGGATACAGAGTGTAAATAAAATCGAAAAAAAAAACATATATTTAGTATTTTTTTTTTAGTTTAGAGCACACACATGTCAAACAAAATCTTGTCCGATTATCCGATGGAGCCACTGTATATATTATTTATCCTTATAACAACTCGAGCGTTTCTCGTCTGTCAGTCAGCCCGTCTGTCTTTATGTTAAAATCACGGTCATTAAACTATTTACCTGGATAAAATTTGGATAATATAGTTTGTCACATTATTTCGAAGAGGTTGGTATTGAATTTGGAGCCTCTAGCCCCAATAGCCGAGGAATGATAAATTCTTTAAACCAATAATCACTAAAAAAAAACCGTATAACATATACGAAAAAGGTCGTCAACTACGTTTTTACGCACCACGAAAAGGTGTCGTAAAATAATCGAAATGTACGAGGGCTTTTTTAGATATCGTCAAAAAAAAAAACTGGGGCCAAAAATCAAATCGGAATTGTAAAATCAATCGGAATTGCATATTTTGTTTTATTATTTAAAGAAGACGGATAAACGTCAGAACTTGTTTCACTTTTACTCTTAACTAGGGACCATAATCGGTTAACTGTGACAGAGTAAAATTATTCTTAGTATTTTATTTTGGAAAATAAAAAAATAATTTCGATCGATTTGTCCTCTGATATTTTACAAACAATTTTCTAATATTTTACGAAAAGAAAAAAAGTTGAATTCTAAAACGCTTAAATTTCAAAAATTATTCAAATGAAAGAATTTGCTTAGTTTAAATTTGAAGAAGTCATATTAGAGACGGAAGACTATTTTGAAGAGTTTGACTAATCATATTTTTTCCAGGACATCAAGATGTTAGAGGATCGTTGGTAGAAGTGCATTTCACTTAACGGAGATTATGTTGAAAAATAAAACTAATTTCAAATCCAAAAAACTTTTTTTCATTGTTAAGTCAGGGAGTTTTCATTCCATGTAGTATTTCGCAAAAACAGTATGTAAGGTTTTATAGTAGCCACGATAGTTGTTTCCGTAAAATAATGATATACTCTTTCTTGCTCTAGTTTATCAAATTTTCTTTACTGCTTTCTTGAGCTTTTTAAATAATAAAGAAGTAAAAAAAAACTAAAATAATGTTAAAAAACTAATTATATTAATTTGAATGCCTTTGGAATTCTTATAATTTTTCAGTGGCCCATATTGGGTAATTCACAATTTCATGAAATCGAAACAATTAACACCAACAACTCCTTCTTGGTGTTAAATAATGTAACCCATAAAATCAGTTTTTATTTAAACTCTTTCTTTGCTTATGCATATGACGTTTGAATCTCTCCGTGACTGTGCGTGACTATTTTAAAATTATTCTTTGGCTAGAACATATATCTTCGAAAAATATTAACGTTTTATCTGGAGTTCCGCAAGGCAGCCATCTTGGACCGCTTTTATTTTCATTATTTATAAATGATTTACCGCAGGTTATTCAGTTTTAAAATATCCTGATGTATGCTGACGATGTAAAAGTCTTTATGAGTTATAACCAATATTCCGACCATACTTATTTCAAAATGATTTGGATTCGTTTCACTCATGGTGCATTTTAAATTTAATGTAGCTGAATCTTAAAAAGTGCAAATATATGCGTTTTGTTCGAAAAAGACCAATATCTGTAAATTATGTGTTGGGCGGTTTTCAACTGGAAAAAGTCGATAACTTCTTAGATCTTGGTGTTTTATTAGATTCAAAGCTTAGTTTCGTTCCTCATATTACAATTACAGTAAACAAAGCCAGAGGAGTACTTGGTTTTATAAAACGTTGGTCTAAAGAGTTCAATGATCCGTATGTAACAAAAACACTATACACGTCACTTATGAGACCGATTTTGGAATATGCCTCTATTATATGGGACCCTATCTATCAAACTCATATTGATAGCATTGAATCGGTGCAAAAACAATTCCTACTATTCTGTCTTCGCAATTTAAATTTTAACCAATTTAATCTTCCGTCGTACAACAGCAGACTAACCCTTGTTAAGCTGCCAACCTTAAAAAGTCGCATATCTATGCTAAACATTTCGTTTCTTTTGAACATAATTAATGGCGATGTTTGTTCTGGTTTCCTGATCAACAATATTTTATTTAACATCCCCCAGTGGCCAACACGTTTCTTCTCACCTTTATCTGTCCAGTTTTATAGATCAAATTATGCGAACGGTGGTCCGCTTAGACGAATGTGTATTGAATTTAATAAGCTTTATAGATTTATTGATTTTTCTTTAAATACAAATGTCATAAAAAGTAAAATAATAATTTATCTGAACACTTTAAATGAAATTTTTTAATTTTTCATTCATTGTTAAATGTTTTTGTAAATAGTCTGTAAGGATTTATTCCATAGATTAATAAATAAATAAATAAATAAATAAACAAGTCTATGGACTTAGTTTCGGATTGATTGGATGATGGGAAATGGGGTTTAAATCACTCCGTGATTTTGCGTGACTGTATGTGTGACTATCTTAAAATTAATATTTGGCCTCAACAAGTCTATGCACAAAGTTTCAGATCGATCGAATGAGGAGAAGTGAGGTTTTAATCTCTCCGTGACTGTGTTTGACTATTTCAAAGTTAATCTTTTTTCACAGCAACTCTATCTACCAATTTTCAGATCGATCGGATAAGGGGAAATTTGTTTTAATGCACTCCGTGACTGTGCGGGCTGCGTGCAATAAAGCCATATGTGATAAAGCCATAATGGCTTTAATTCACTTACGAATGTGATCTAAAGCCATATTCACAAATTTCTCACATATGAAATTATCTAATTTCTGTTTTGCAAAATGAAAATACAAACATTGAAGGAAAACGCACAACTTGTGCTAATTATAAAGATAATTCTTTATTAAAGCATAAAGGATATTTATAATACAAATAATTCTTTATTTAAAGCATAAAGGATATTTGTTTAACAAAATAACAAAACTTAATGATGTCGTTTCAATCATAAAATAACAATAAATTCAATCAAATTAATTAATTTCACAATATTATATAAATATTGTTGTTGTTTTTTCAACAATTTGCCCACATATGGGGCACAAAACTGGGTTACTGTCTTCTAGTGTAACACTAGGTTTTTTTATTTCATTATAGCAGTCTGAGAATATTTTGTAATGATTAACGGAATTAATAATACTAATGTTTTGGACTCATGATAAATTTTACATACTAGATGATGATCATTTAATTCATTATTTTCTTCATTACAATCATCAATTGCTTCAGTAATTTCAATCGAACCTTCTTCGGTAGTGTCAACAACATTAAAATTGTCTTGTACAACAACGTTTTTATAACGTGTCGATTTAAACAATCCTTCAATGAAATTTTCTGTTTATCGATGTTGTCTATAAGTTTTTCAATTATTTGATCACGTTTTTGTTGTGTTCGCTGTTGGTATATGCAAAGATTATCATCAATTGATTTCGCAAAGTCTGATGATTTACTGTAATCTTGATCCAATATTATGTCCAAACATTTAAAAAAAAAAATCCGTTTTTCGCTAGTTTTGACGGCAACCGTCCATTGTAGCCTTCTATAGCGCTATTTAATTTAAACACCGTCATATTTGCTGCACCTACCTATAATTTTAAAAAATTATTTAATATAATTTTTTTTTATATATAAATATACATAATGTCCTTGTTTATTGTCGTCAATTACTTTTTAATCCACTGCCGTTTAAAATAAGCTATAAATTGTTTAAAATAGCTTTCAGCATCCTCATGGATAGCAAATGTTGAGCTCAGGGCTTCTTTTTCCAAGATCTCATATGCAGATAAGATGTTTATTGGGTTCAGGAGTGGTAAAACTAGAAATTTTTTAAAAAGTCTTTTAGCAGCAGGATTGCTATTAAGATATCTTCTAAACTGTGGTATTTTGATTCAATTGCGTATCACTGCCTGCGTATAACGGAACCAACATGGCTTCATCTTAACTCCCGGATACACTGATCGAATTGCATTTATTAATCCGGATTCAAAATCAGTTTGAATTGAAGTTGGTTTGAAATCAAACAAGTTTGATTTAATAAATTGTAGTGCATGCGTATAAATTGCTTGGGATTTCGATGACATCAATATGTATAACAAGTAAGAAAATTATAGTCGGTCTAGACCGACCATATGATACCCTATACCATGGTTTAGAAACCCTATCTCCTCGGTCCAACTAATTGGATATAGAAAATAAGCAGAAACCAAATTTGAATGGCATTGTTATTAATATTTTGGGCTGCAGGTATGAAAAAGTTCATATCGGGTGCTATATTTATATGGGGACTAGGTCGAAAAATGGACCGATCCTGACCATATTTGATAAAGTCACTTATATTTTAAAAAATATTTTGTTTGTTTTTTTTTGATAGATTTAAGTGAAGATCGGGAAGCAGCTCTATATGGGGCCTATGATCAAGAGCTGTCCCATAGGGATCATTTTTGGACTACTGATTAATGGATATAATAAACACATACAAACCCAATTTGACTAAGATTTATATGATAATTTGGATCTTATGGCAATTTATGTTGATTTCATAGGTGTCATTTATATGGGGGCTAGGTCTGAACATGGACCGATTCTCACCAATTTCAATAGCGTTCATCATATGGCTGATAAAAGATTATGTACCAAATTTGATCAAAATATATTCATATTTACGACCTGCTGTTTGATTACAAGCTTTACATGGACACACAGACGGACGGACGGACGGACGGACGGACGGACATCGTTAAATCGAATCAGATAGTGATTCTGATTCGATCGGTATAATAAAAGATGGGTCTAGGTCAAATATTTTTTGTAGTTACAAACAGCAGCACAAAGTCATTATACCTAAACCACATAGTGGTATCTACATATATATATAAAATAGAATGTGTGTTTGTTTATTTGTTTGTTTGTACCTTATAGGAGACCAAACCTCTGGACCGATCTTCCTGAAACTTTCACAGCGTTTAACTAGGACTCTGGCATGATTAATAGGGTACTTTTTTCGACCACACCCACTTACGCCTACTTTTTTAAAATTATGTAATTGCTCCCATATAGTTTTTAACAGATTTACTTCAAATTGTATATACATTATACTCTAGGCGAGGTAGAAATAAACATTTCTTACGCCACGCCCCCTTTCACGCCCCTTTTCACGCCAAATTTTGTTTGAAAGTTTTAAACTTTTTGTTCTCTGTACAAATTTGTTCCTTCCAACGGATTTTTTTTTATTTGGTACTATATTGCTCTTAATACTGTTAACGTCGGCATATTACTATGAACCACGCCCACTTCACCGCCCCCTTTTTTTAATTCAGTTACTTACTTATACCACTAACAATGTTTGCTATACAAAATACTTTTTTTGTAATATGTATTTACCTAAAGTTTTATACACTTTTTATCTACAGGTAAGGTAGCCATACATTTTTTTATTACCAAGTCCCCCTTTTTCGCCCCATTTTACCTTAAATTATAATTAATATGCTTTCAATCTATATATGGGGGATTTCATGTCAAGTGCACCAACTTTTGAAACCGATGTCTTCCGATGAAATTTGCACCAAGGTTAGTCCTATTGGATAGTAGTTTAGACACAATTTTTCAACAAGATCGGTCCAGATCTCTCTGAGTTAGAGGGGATCAAAATTTGACATTTTGGCCAAACAGGTGTTTTTTCTCATCCATGTAACTTATTACCTATTGTTCTTAGAAAATTTTCTCCCAAATAGTTTAGATAGCTATTTCTTCAATATTTCGGAAAAAAATACTTAAAAAAAAAAAAAAAAAATTTGTACTTTTTTTTTTTTTTTGCTAAATTAAAGCATTTTTTGCCTTTATTTTCAAAAATTGCATTTTTTTTTTTTCATAAGAAAGCTTAGGATTTTTCCTGTAAGAGCATTTTGGTCGCTTAGTGGGATGGGAGTGGGATATCTATCAAAAAAAATGTTTTGTAACTCAAAACAACGGTTTTTCAATTTTTCACAAATGCACTATTTTGAATTTTTTCCGATTTGTGTGTAAAACCTTACAAATAAAACTTATACTGAGAAACTAGACAAATTAACCTTTCCGAAAATATGTAACATACCTTCATAACATAACAGAAGAGAATGGTTATCTGTAACCTGAAAGAGTTATTTGCAACATTTCAATCTGAACACGAGGATGTTAGAATTGGCTTCACGAAATTAACCCAAATGAGGCCAAAACATTGCGTTTTGGCAGAAAGCAGCGGAACTCACACAGTATGCGTTTGCATTTACCATGAAAATGGTAAACTGATGTTGAAAGAAATCAACTTAAAGTACGATTACCGCGATTGCCTTAAATTGACTATGTGTCCTAATGCAACAACTTCTTGCCACTTAGGTGAATGTACCAATTGCCCGAAAACCACATTCATCAAAGAAAATTTAATCAACTCTTTAGATCGAGAATATATAGAGGATGTCAAATTTGATTCTTGGATTCAGACTGACAGATGCACATTGAAAACAATGATTTTAAATGTGGATGATTTTGTGGAAATGTGTACAGGATTGCTAAACTTGAGAAACCATGACTTTTTAGTCAAAGAGCAATGGTCATTCTTCAAGGATTTGAAGATACATTTGAATTCTGGTGAATTCGTTATTTCATATAATTTCGCAGAAAACTATAAATATGTTCTTCAGGATGCCATACAAACATTCCACTTCAATAACGACCAAGCAACTATATTCACAGTAGTTATTTACCACATGAAAGATGAAAAACTGGAACACAAAAGTATGGCAATCGTATCCGACGATTTAAAACATGATACCGTTGCAGTTTATGAGTACCAGAAGATAATACTAAAATTTCTAAAATCTAAATTTACAGTAAAGAAGGTATACTACGTTTCGGACGGAGCTCGTCAACATTTTAAAAACAAAAGTAGCTTGGCAGATCTTATGGCCCATGAAAAAGATTTTGGAATGCCAGCTGAGTGGCATTTTCATCCTACTGCTCATGGTAAAGGAGCATGTGATGGTATTGCAGCAAACCTTAAAAGAAATGCAGCGAAGTATAGCCTCCAGTGCTCTCATCAAGATCGCATCTTAGAAGCGACTGCTTTATTCCATTGGGCAAAGAATTATTGTAAAGAAACTAAAATAGTTTTTAGTAGCAAAGAGGATCATCAGGAAACATTGAAAACACTGAAGAGCAGATTCGATGCTGCGGTAACAATCGATGGCACCGCTCAATACCATGCTTTTATACCGCTTGTCGATGGAAGACTCAAGTTGAAAAAGTTTTCTGCCTCTTTTCAATGCGATTTCTTTCCAAAGACAACAAATAAACCATCAGCGAAATCAACAGCTGAACCTAGTAACGCCAAGAAAGGATTGACAAAAAAACGCAGTAAATAAAGGCGACAAAAAAGCTGGATGAAAGACTGGGTATTTAAAAATTTACAAGACTTAAGTACTTCATCAGCTACAATAAATTAAGTATAAAAATAGTTATGATACAAATGGATCTAATGCAATTAAGATTAAATTTTAATAAATTATTTATCTTTTTATTTTTAATATTATTATTATTATACATTAATTTAATTGTTATTAAAAATAAATAAAAAATAATAATTTTTCAACATTTCTATAGAAAAAAAGCGATTTTTTTCATGAGGTTAACATATTCTGGGTATTACAGTATCGAGGGTATAAAATTTTAGTTAGGCATGTTACATACCTTCGGAAATGTTAATTTGTCTAGTTTCTCAGTATAAGTTTTATTTGTAACGTTTTTCACAAAATAGGAAAAAATTCAAAATAGTGCATTTGTGAAAAATTGAAAAACCGTTGTCTTGAGTAACAAAACATTTATTTTGATAGATATCCCACTCCCATCCCACTAAGCGACCAAAATGCTCTTAAAGGAAAAATCCTAAGCTTTCTTATGAAAAAAAAAATGCTCAGAGATATCTGGACCGATCTTATTGAAAAATTGTGTCTAAACTACTGTCCAATAGGACTAACCTTGGTGCAAATTTCATCCCGATCGGAAGACATCGGTTTCAAAAGTTGGTGCACTTGACATGAAACCCCCCATATATAAAAATGAATGTGTGTTTGTTTGTGCTTTATAGGTGACCAAACCCCTAAACTGATCTTCCTGAAATTTTTACAGCATGTTACTATGGCTCTGGAAGGAATAATAGGCTATATAAATTTTTGATTCGACAAAGGGGCGGTGCCACGCCAATATAACCCAAAATTTGAAATCGTCATATCTCGGGAATTTTTTGACCTACGGCGGTCATTTTGGTACATATGGTATTGGCATGAATAGAAATACATACCAGAAGAAAAGTGGGCGTTACCACGCCCCTTTTTAGAAAAATAAAAAATCGTAAAATCTTCTAAACTACTGGAAGGATCGTCATGAAATTTTTACAGGAGGATATTTTTGCGATATAATAAGTCCTTAACTATATAAAGTTGTTAGTGGGCAAAGGGGCTTGGTCCCGCCCATATAACCCAAAATTTAAAATCGTCATATCTCGGCCATTTTTTAACCTACGGCGATGATATTTGGTATATATCGTATTGAAATTAGAAAAATTAAAATCTATAATAACTTCTATGGAGCCCTTGACTATATAAAGTTGTTAGTGCAATAATTAATTCTAAATTAAATAAATAATATTTTGTTAATGTATATATATTTTTTTTATTTTATTTTATTTTATATTATTTTATTTTATAACGATGAGGGGTAGCGAAGCACACCGGGTTCAGCTAGTAGGGTATAAAAAGAAAGAGTTTAAAAAATTCATGTTGGTTTCACTATCATGCCGATGTGAATTACAGAACATAGGACAATATGCCTTATATATATGTTATGTGTTTATTTAAAAAAAGTTACTAACAATCTTAATTATATAATTTTTCCATCAAATAGGTCATCATGATTGGGGTCAAGATAAAAGCACCGGTGACCGACGTTGTCCCATGTGCTTAGAAGTTGGTCCTGTTGTAACATTGTGCATGGGCTTGGAGCCAGCGTTCTATGTAGATATTGGACCACCATCATATGCATTTAATCCATGTGGTCATATGGCGACTGAAAAAACGGTCAAGTGAGTTGCTGGTCATCATTTTTCTAAAATTACAAATTATTTTATTATTTTTTTTTTTACATTTTACTTTTTACAGATATTGGGCTAATGTTGATATACCACATGGTACAAATGGTTTTCAGGCCGTTTGTCCATTCTGTGCGACGCCCCTTGATGGTAATTCCGGTTTTATTAAATTAATTTTTCAAGATAATTTAGATTAAAAGTGTATAAAATAAAAAAAAATTACGAAAAATTGCAAAAAATAAAAACAAAAAAAATCCATAGGCTTTATTTTTCTAAAAACATTATTATGATTAAAAAAACTCAAGAGATGGAAAAAATAATAATGAATTATTAATAGTATTTACAAATTATTTTTTAAAATATCAAAAAACAAAACAAAGTTCTATTTATATACATACAAACAATATAGAAAAACAAACACACATAGGAAAACACATCTTTCAATAAGAAAAATAAACAAAAGCTAAGGATTTATATTAAGTTTATAATAAATAATTAAATCATATTTTGGCCAGTTATAAAGTATGTTTCATTTTTTATTTTAATATAAGTTATTATATTAACTTTTAATGATTAATTACTATTCAGTATTTAAAAATAACAACATCAGTTGGTATATAGATAGATCTTGTTTTATAGGCATTAAAATAATATTAGGGAAATTTTCGGGCGATATTTTGAAAAAAAAAATAATATGAAAATTAAATTTCTCTTTATTATGGCGCTCCACTCTAATAAACAAGCTGATGTTGTATAATTTAATTGTAATGAAAACTGTTTTTCGATATATCCTATCGAGTATTTTAGAATCTGCTTTATACTATAGAATATAGGACTGATTAATTTAAATAACGTTCAAACCACTAATGGCCGCCCAATATTGAGGTATACTAAAGACCAGTAGCCAGTAGCCCCACGGTCAATGCTAGTTTACTATGAAATATACTTTATAACACAAATATGTTAACAAATTATCTTCATACTGTCAACAGAAAAATAAAAAATAAATAAAATCATAATTGGTTTAAATGATGAAAAACAAAAACAAAATTATAAATTGTAATTATTAATTGTAAAAATCTAAACATTAATGAATTACTTATGCAGTAAAAATGTTAGCAACTTTTTTCCAATTCATATGAAAAACGAAATGCCTTGAAAAAAAAAATTTTTTTTTTCTTTTATACAATTCGCTTTTGTCTCGATTACAACAAATTTTTTTTCATAAAACTTTAAAAATTATTAGAAATAATTACAAATATTTGTTGCTCTACTCACAATGCTCTGTGTCTAAAAGTGTGAACGTAAAAAAAAAACAAATTAAATTTTTGTCTGCTATTTTAATAAATGTTAAGGGAATTTATTGTATTTGTATAAGAAACCAAAACAAATTTGAATATTGTAAACAAAAAGGTATGTTATATTTTTACTCGTAAATATTTCTATAGTATAATTTTACAAAACAAAAAAAAAAAAAAAAAAAACATAAAAACAAAAAAAAAAAAAAAACACCATAAAATTAAAAAGCAAACAAATATGTCCAAGAGAAAAAAAACCAAATTATTAAATATTTTAAATTTAGTTGTCACCATCATAAAAACAGAAGAAATCTTTAAGTCTAAAATCACAATTCTGTTTTTGAATTTAGCTAAACGAACTTTTGTGAAGATTTTTAATTATTCCTTTTCAACTTTCATCAGAAAGCCTGCTATTGTTCATAAATATATTTATTACTTATTTGGATTTTCTTTCATCTACACATATTTTTACAAATATATTAATTTGTTTTTACTCAACAATGTTGAAAATTTGCAAATCTATGATTTAATTTTGTTTGCCTTGAATCTTTTTAAAAGTTATTATTTATAAGTTAAAATAAGTTGAGTATTTTTCTTTTTTTTTTTTTTTTCAAACAATATTATTTATAATTATTGAAATATAAACATAAAAAATGTAGTTTTTTAAGTTTTGTTTTAATCTTAAATTTTTTATTGTATTTTTTTATTATTATTTTATATTAAAATTTTATAATTATTTATAAATTTAATTTTATTTAAACTTTTAATAAAAAAAGAAATAATTATGTTTAATTTTCAACTATAGTTTGTTTCGATCTATTCAGTTTTTAAGCCATAAGTCTTAATTCTTTTCATAATTAAATATTTTATCAACTTTTTAAGCAAACAAGTTATTATGCAACAACTAATAAGTGTTGCTTTATAACAAAACAAAAATTATTAAATTAAAAATAAAATTATTTATATTTGAAATCGATATATACATAAATATATAAGTAACAAAAAAAAAAAAAAAAAGAAAATGAAATATACAACAAATGAATAAAACATCCTTAAAATGAAATATCGTTAGTAAATAGTATTGTAATTAATTTAAACAAAAAAAAAATATAATTATGGAATTATGAAATAAAGATCAAATGAACTGAAATAAAGTAATAAAAATATAAAAACTAAAGCGTATTGCATGTTAATAGAAAATAAATAAAAGTAAGTAGTTTTAAATTTTTTTTTTTTTTAAGTGAAAAATTGTTAAAAAATCGCAAAGTAGACAGATTCATATTTCACTGATCATTTGTAAATAATAAATTATTCCTCAACTATTGTTTGGATTTATTTCCCTTTAAATAGAGGGACCTAATTTTCGCAGTCGCAAGCGAACGTATTTTTATTCGAACGTGCGAATTTTTGTAATTTTGCAATAATCGATAACGAGTGATCGTTGGAATGCAACCTTGCGAAATTTTACTCGTTAGCAAAATAGCATGCGAAAAGTTTTTTTTTTCCAATTAAGTGAATTATCTAACCCATAAAAACAAAGTTTTTATTAAAACTCTTTCTTTCCTTATGCAAATGAGTTTTGAATCTTCCCGTGACTGTGCCTAACTTTGCGTGACTATCTTAAAATTAATCTTTGGCCACAACAAGTCTATGGACAATGTTTCAGATCCATCGGATGAGAGAAAGTTTGGTTTTAATCTTTTCGTGACTGTGCGTGACTATGTCAAAGCTAATCTTTTTTCACAGCAAGTCTGTCGACCAAGTTTCAGATCGATCGAATAAGCGGATATGGGTTTTAAATCACTCCGAGACTTTGCGTGACTGTGCGTGACTAAGTCAAAGTTAATCTTTTTTCCACAGCAAGTGTATGGACCAAGTTTCAGATCGATCGGATGAGGGGAAATGACATTTAGATCACTCCGTGACTGTACGTGACCATGCGTGACTGTGCGTGACTAAGTCAAAGTTAATCTTTTTTTCACAGCAAGTGTATGGACCAAGTTTCAGGTCGATCGGATGAGGGAAAATGACATTTAGATCACTCCGTGTCTGTGCGTGACCATGCGTGACTGTGCGTGACTAAGTCAAAGTTAATCTTTTTTCACAGCAAGTGTATGGACCAAGTTTCACATCGATCGGATGAGGGTAAATTACATTTAAATCACTCCGTGACTGTGCGTGACCATGCGTGACTAAGTCAAAGTTAATCTTTTTACCGCACCAAATTTTGTGACCACATAAAATAAAGCACCTTACAAATCAACCAATAGATATTTGCTTGTCGTTTATTTTTTTGGCTCGAGATAGGGTTGAATGTATATGGAGTTGTATACAAGTTGCCATCACCATCCGAGATAGGAATCTCTCCTTTACGAACGAATCGGAAGATGATAAATAAAAAAGAAAAACAGAGTTAAATCAATTTGTTAATATTTCACTTCTTAACGAGTAAGGAAATTAGAAATATTTGACTAACAAAATAAATTTTTATACGGCCCCAGCACCGAAATTCCGGCCTTTGCAAATGCACACAGCAACAAATAAAAACTTCTGATCGGCATCAACGGTGCCTATTAACCATGGCTGCGAGGCTTATTTGCATTTTCGAGGCTTATATCCCAAAAAAAAAACATATTTTTCGCTTTTATTGTTCAATATGGGTGCTATTAAAATATTAAAATTATTTTAATTTTGTTATTTTTTTAAATAACTTAATTTTTTTATATATAAGTATGTAACTTTTTCCAAAAACAATTTATTAATTATATAATTAATGTTTTAATTTAAACCTCAAATATAATTATATAAAAATATGAAAATTATCTTCAGTTTGGTTTTTTTTCAAACATAATTTTTGCTTGGCAAAAACGACTTATTTATTATTTAATTGTGTTTTTACACACATTTATCATCAACTATTTTAGTTTAAACATCAAAAATTGTATAATTTCTGCGATTTGCTTTTTAACAACACCTCATATGTTTAAATCGTTGTAGTTTGTTCCTAAAATATCGGCTTTTTAAATGAAATATAAATATATATAGATTACGACAGTTTTTGCTGCTCTGAGTGTAAAACGAAAAATATAATCAAGTTTCAAAATCACAAGTAAATACCAGGCAAACAGAATTGGATAGCAGAGGTGAATTTGACAAAAGTTATAATATTCCATATATGAAGAAAAAAAAAAGCACAGCATGTCTTTAGGCTGTTTGCAATTTGACAAAGCATAGACATAAACCCTCATTTACAAATATGTTATGGTTTGGTGAATATTGTAGTAAAATTGGGTTGAATAATAATAATAAAGTGTTACTTTTGTAATTTTTCAACATATTCAACCTGAAATGAATGTTTTCTTAAGCCACAGACAGGCTAAATAGTATTTTGTTTATTCGAATATTATAAGGATAAAAACGGGTAACTGATTGAATTTCTGACAACCGAGAGACAGTGTTAAGAACATCAACTAAATAAAAATATATTTTTCGCAAATAGATTTAGGGAGCAAAAAGAGAGTCCCATTTATCAAAAAAAATTAAATTTTATTATTAAAAAGTAATTCTGACACATGTGTGGTTTGGTGGAATTCTATTATATTTAGGGGCCAAATAGTACTTCAAGCCTTACACAGGGCGTGCTCGGTATTTGCGAATATTCAACAAAATTAATAACAATGCCACTCAAATTTGGTTTATGCTTATTTTCTATATCCAATTAGTTGGGCCTAATAGATAGGGTCTCTAAACGCGTGTTACAGGGTATCGTATAATTTTCTTACTTGTTTTTTTGCCTTCGGATATGAAAAAGTTCATAACGGATCCTATATTTATATCGGGACTAGGTCGAAAAATGGACCGATCCTGAACATATTTGTAAGGCCACTTATTTTTTGCAAAAAACATATACAAACCAAATTTGAAAAAATCTGTGCAATATTTTTGTTTTTGATAGATTTTAGTGAATATCGGGAATCAGCTTCATATGGGGGTTATAACTAAGAATTCTCCTATAAGGTTTATGTACTGTATAATAGATGTAATAAACATACACAAACCCAATTTGAACGAGATCTATACATTAATTTGGATATTATGGGACTTCAAGTCGATCTCATAAAGTCGATCGGTATAATAAAAGATGGGTCTAGGTCAAATATTTTTGGTAGTTCCAAACATCAGCACAAAGTCATTATACCCTGACCATATAGTGGTACAGGTTATAAAAAAGGTTTTTCTTTGTAATAATTACACACCATTTTTTTTTTCAACGAAATTTTTGTGTGCTATTATGGCGAAAATTCAGTCACCATACCGCCATACCGAGCGTGCACTGTATTTCTGATCTGTGTGTGGCAGGGTCTTTTCGTTAAAATATTATTTTCATACTTTACCTTTCTTTTGGTTTCTCAAATAATCGCTAATGCAAGGAAAATTATTTTTTCGCCTTTATACTTACCACTTTATATAAAATTAGTGCCAATTACTAAAACGCTTTAGTTTTTTTTTTTTTTTTTGTTTGATAAGTTGAAAACAATGTTTTTAATTTGAATTTTTATTTGTCTTTTCACATTTAATTTCTTTATTAAGATTTAGTTAATGAAAAATGTTTTAATTATAAATAGAAAATGATTTATGCATGTGTTTGAATATGTTTTAGATATTGTCATTTGAAATGTTTTTTCTTTTCTTTTCCTTTAATTAGTATATTTTTGTATATTTTCAGAATTATTGTCGTCTTCAATACATATAAATAAGATTAGCTATGAATAGGGAAACCAAAAATTTCTGTTCGTTTTTAAATATTTTACATAAGAAATATTGAGAAAGCAAATAAATTTTGGCATCGATTTAATAGAGAATGTTTTTTTAAATACGTCTTCTTAAGAATATAATTTTAAGTATTTTATTTGTTTTTTTGTTTTGATTTTAGGAGTATTTTTATTATATTTTATTATTATTTTTTTTTTACATAAATTATAGAAACGATATTTTAAAGTTTATTTTTGGTTTCCCTATTTTTGCTAATTTTTAATTTTTTACAGATAATAAAACGCCTTAAATCGATATTTCTGTGGTTTTCAGGAATTAATGCCAAAATGCTTAATTCTTATATGTTGAAATATATGAACCAAT